>NW_015149127.1:128404-153925 GCF_001465965.1 Polistes dominula
TAAAGAAAATATGGTATTTTTTTGTTTGTTTGTTTCTTTATATCGTTATAACTTGTTTCTTAAATTTTCCTATTTCATACGTATGCATGTATATACAGTGATAAATATAATTTAAACTTTATTATTATTAACGATAGGCAAACTTGAATCTATTTTATATTAATAGGCTCTCTTACATATATATATGTATGCATTTTGTGATTTTAAACTAGAAATAAATTTTACAAGTGCATATAAATATTTCAAGAAAAAAGATCATTATTTTATATTATTATTATAATCACATTTGCCTTTATATATACTTTCACAAATAAATTATTATAAATTTATTAATAATAATTTGATCCCGTTAGATTTTATTTTATAAAGAAAAAAGAAAAAAGAAAAAAAAAGAAAAAAGAAAATAATACAATAATTTTATAGAGACAAAAAAATCATATAACAATTATATAAATGTTATCATTCAAATCAACAAATTAATAACAAACGGTTGTTACATAAAAATACAATATTTTAATATATATATATATATATAATTTATATCGCGGTTATAAAAAAAAAAAAAAGAAATGAGAGAAATTTAATTTGATATTTATGTTTGAAATATGAGAAGAGAGGAAAGAGAAAATTCTGAAGAAAATAAAATATCCTTTTTGTTGTTTCGTTTAGTCGACCTGGCGCCGTTGCTATCGATTACTCGACGATTCTCCGACAAAACGTGGTCTGCATTCGATCCACTGATTCAAATTATTAAAAACAAGAAAGAAAGAGAGAGAGGGAGAGAGAGAGAAAGAGAGAGAATGAAAAGTAGGGTGAAATTTTTCTTTCCAATTTGATATCCGTTTCATTTCATTTATTTTTTCATCGTTATTTGATTTTTCTTATACCGATCACGTTTTTCATTTTTTCCCCAAAAAAAAGAAAAAAAACAAAATCAAAGTTCTAATTATTCAGAAAAGAAAATGACATCGCGTTTGTCATTTTTAATGAATTTTTTTTAAACAACGTAACAAAATTAAACTGTAAACGATAAGTAATAAGAAGAAAAAAAAACAAAAAGAAAAAGTAAATATTAATCATAATCTTTCGTAACATGCATTCTCACTAATTTTTGTTTTTTCTTTTTCTGTTTCTTTAAATGATCTACTTTTTTTTTTATTTTCTTTTTTTTTTTTTAAACTAATCATTTGGTCGTTTATGGTTTAATGTTAAAATATAATATACTAACAATACAATTTTTACACACGTTCCGTGCCACGTCAACTATTTTTTGATACATAAATCACATTTACTATGAAATTCATATACCCTTGATAAGAAAACAATAGTTTATGGTAATTATTATTAATACTGTAAGTATTAACAATTAATATGTATCTACCCATATATATATATCCAGGAAACCAATCAAAATAACTGCTTGCGGTATATATCCGGACATACTATATATGTAACTTATATGTAACTGAACGAGAAGAGTAGAAGGAGGTGGAGGAGGTGGAGGAGAAAGAGGAGGAGAAAAAGGTGGGGGAGAGAGAGAGACAAATCGATAAATGTAATTCTATAGATATTGCAATAAAAGTCATGGAAAATTTGTTCTATTCAAAAAGTCATCAATTTGAATAATTTTCCAATCAATTGTACAAACACCCAGTCATTTCAATTGACTTTACGTATTAATACAATTATTTCTATTATATATATATATATACTGTGTACACATTTTATAATAAATAAACAAAAATAAATTATCAAATATAATATAATAAAAAGAAAAAACAATTATCAAATCTTATTTTGCACACAGTGTGTTTTGCACACTGTTATTGTTAAATTCGTTTGATAAAATTAATTGGCACGGAAGGTGAATAAAATTTGTTAACAGGATCCACTTTAACATGTTAAAGTGATAGATCGTAATGATTCAAAAAAAAAAAAAGATCAATTATTATAGTAGAATCGATTCTGTTGTTGTTGTTGTTGTTTTTCAATTGTCAAATGATCATCGACAGTTATAAATGACGATCCATGTATATCTTCTAAACATTCGATTGGCTTTTATATTCTAGGGGTTTGTTTGTTTCGGTAGAAAAATGTGTTTGAATTTAATTTAAGAAGTGGATGGTTCAGGACTGGCATCGATGTAATCAATGTCGGAGGACGTCGCAGTACTTGCCCTTCGACTAAGTCTAGGGGAAGCACTGATTCGAGCTTTCACGTTCGAAACACTCAATCTGTTAACACTTTTCTGTCCTTCCTGTCCTTGTTGTTGTTGCTGTTCTTGTCTCATTCTACAAATAACAAATTCCAAGTTGTTTTTAAATGATTGTAAAACATTTAATTCATTTAACCAAATTACATCATTTCTAAGAAAAACATTTAGGAAAAATAATAAAATATATTTAAATCTGAATTATAATTGGATAATACAAACACACACACACCAGAATATAACGTTTCAACATAAACGAGATTTATTGCTGATATCATTTTCTTTTGCACTTTGTGTTTTATGCACTTTTCAAATGTCAAGATCGTGAACAATTTTACGGTGTTTTTTTATTTTATTTTATTTTATTTTATTTTTTTTTTATTGAAACAGATTGTAAAAAGTCTTTTTATGATATTATACCGTAATAAAGATTTTCTACAAAACTTTAGATTTAAAATATGAAACCTTACAAATACCTTGGCGTCTGTTCGGCACCCATCATGGCAGTGTTCAGTTCCTCTTCCCATTGTTTTTCTTTACGTTCTCTCTCCAATCTCTCAATTTCTCTTTCACGATTGTATACACGATATTCTGGGATAAAGGCCAATCTTCTCAGATCCATACCGTTCCCTTCCGCACATTTCAAAGCATCGTCTCCTGTCAATTCGGCTCTGATCGATCTAAAAGTTAACAGAATTTTATCCCCGAATCACATTTTTCTTGAGATTACTTTTGTTGAAATAAAGACAAAATATTTTCATTATAACAAAGATTTAAAATATCACAAATATTTTTTTGTTATGAATTGAACATAACCGTTCTTCAAAATGACAAAGATCTTCTTTGAAGTATCAAAGGACACTTGAAATGTTTTATCAGAGAAATTCTTTTGTTGTTGATGTAAAAATGAACGAGTTGAAAAATAAATGATTATACCTTTGTTTGGTCAAACGTTTTTTCTTTTTATGTAAAGGTTTAGTCTCGATGATCATTTCCTCGAGTTCGAAGGTAGGATCACAATTGAGATGATCCTTTGGTGGCGCAAAGGGTGGCTTTATCTGTTTGTTCAACACTTTATCAAAGTCCAAACTTCTTATCACTTCAATCTGCTTGAGTTCCCTTAAAGTCGAGACCCTAGCACCTGGTGCTAGTGTTAACAATCTATCTAAGAGGTCGCATATTGCTGTACTCCAGTTGGATGGTGTTTCCCTTTCTTCCTAAAACGATCACGACGACAACACAACAACTTCGTTAAAACTAAAATGAAACAAACAAACAAACAAACAAACAAACAAACAAACAACTACAAATATAATTCATTCATTCTCACCAATAATAAATCAATACTATTTAACTTATAATGATAAAAATAATACATTTGGACGAACAATTTGTATTTCAATTTATGTTCATAATTGATAAATGAGAAGTTAAGTTTGACTGATATAACAACACGTTTGATGATGATAGGTACACGTTCAATTGTAAAATTATTTTATAAATACCTGTAAAATCTTTAATGCTTCTCTATAAGAAGTTGTTGAGTGAAGGGAATAAGGACGTTCACCAGCCAAAGTTTCCCATGCGAGAATTCCCAAACTCCACCAATCAACGGTGAATCCGTAACCAAGGACGCCATATTCTTCGCACGAGCACATGTAAATCTCGGGTGCTGACGTAAATTCATATTGAAAGAAAAACATATATATATATATATATATGGAATTTTATCGAGATTTTTTTTTTATCTTTTTATCTTTAATATGTTTCTCTCTCTCTCTCTCTATATATATATATATATATACATATATTGCATGGAATACCTAAGTAAATAAGTTTTATACTTTCACATAAATGTGTTATGACTGTTTTGAGGATTTTCCGTGAAAATAAAACGCGAAAACGCGATCTACTACTTTTCATATTTTTCTGTTATTTTTCATACACACACACACACATACCTATATAAGGTTTCGTGCCTGACATCGAAGTTGCCAATTGACCATCCTCCAGTTCAGTGGCAATGTTGAAATCCGTTACACGTGCATGACCTTTTTGAAAAAGTAACCAAGTTTTAAAAAAGTTTGACGAATCGAAATATTTTCTACATTTTATGATCAATTTTTTCATACAAAAAATATTATTTAAATTTCATGGAAATTTAAAAAAAAAAAAGGAGAATGATATTATTTATAATAATCATATTATATACACAACTTTTCAATATTTTCTCTCTTCCTTTGTTCTCTTTTTTTTTTTTTTTTTTTTTTTTTTTTCAAAATTTCTTTTCCTCTCTTTTTTCGCTTCCACCCACCCACCCACTACTACATACTTCACGTTTTTTTTTTTTCTTTCCACCTCATTCCACCCTCGTTATACTTTTGAAAATACTCGAGAACATTAAAAAATGGTTTTCAACTTTCTTTTTTAATTACCTACAACTCGAAAAAGATTATAATATACCTTTGACCCCGTTTTTCTTGTTTATAGTTAAAAGACGTAAAATCCATCAGCTGTTGCTGTTAATTAGAAGGGAATTTTTAATGTTATAAATAAATCGGAGATACGTAGGACTATACGAAGAAGAAATTCGATGAAAGGGAGAAGAAGGAGAAGGAGAAGAAGGAGAAGGAGAAGGAGAAGGAGGAGGAGGAGGAGAACGTAAATCTTTTTATCAGAAAATCAAATCCTTACGAAACGATTTCTAAACGTTTTATCCTCTTTTGAAGTAAAGTGGATGGAGAGATGGTAAATCGTACGTTATACTTCTCCTCTCTCAATGTAATTGTACTTTTACAGAACCTTGATAATATATATCGAGATTTAACTTATCCCGTTTGGGTAAGACTCGTTTGAAAAATCCTTTTTGTCGAAGATTTTAAGATCCTTTCGTCTCTCTTCAACTACTTTTCATTTTTCAAATAACTTCAAGCGTTTCATTTTTCAAAGTATAATATATATATATAATTCAACGTGTTTGTATTTTATTACTGAAGGAAAAGAAAGATTTTCCGCATGGTAAATATTTTTATTCGAATATATTTAAATCCCACACCCCATCCTCCCTCCTCTTCCACCATTTTCTTTTTATAAATAATTTCACATTTAAATTAACAGATGAAATTAATTTTTTTCTTTTCTACTCGCATTTGCGAGAACTTTAATTAAAAGAGAATTTTTATTTAAATGCTCTCTTAATTTTTTTTTTTTTCTACTTTTATTACAAATTTTACGTTCATATATATTTTATTTTATTTCAAAGAATAAAAATTTCCCTACAATTTTTGGACGTAATAAAAAAAAAAAAAAAAGAACATAAAAGGTTAAGAAACGATTGCGTTGAAAGATAGATAAAAATGAAGATAAAGATATAAAAAGAAAAAAAAAAGAGAGAGAGAGAGAGAGAGAGAGAGGGAAAATGAAGAAATGCAAAAGTGAAACAATAACGTTGAAAAAGACCTTAAATGACGACCGACATGGTGCACAAGTCTAATTGTAAATTATGCAGACGCAATCTCAAAATTCAAACAGCCAAGAGGGTAAATTACTGTAGGAAGTTTGGGGCTAAGTTGCTCGTGTATTCGTGTATTCGTGTATTCGTGTATGAGATATGTAAATGTAGTTCATAGTCTCTCTCTCTCTCTCTCTCTTTCTCTCTCTCTTCGAATTAGGGGTTGAAACACGTCCAAAAATAACTGTTACATATTGTTTCATATTGATTCTAATTCTAATTTGAGAAACAATTGCTGACTCATTTCCAATTCAGTAAATTTATACAAAATTTGCCATTTATTTTCTAATAAAATAACACAAATAATTGTTTAAAAATAATTCAATCAAATTTCTTAACACTAGATTTACGAATTGAGCAGCCAATTTGACTCATTTTTGAAAAAAACTTATATTGTGGTTTTTAGTTATACGTCATGAAATATACGTAGTAAATATTAGTTCCATTTCTTTTACTCAACCCTTCATTCAAACAATGTTATTAAATTATTAAATAAAAAATAATGAAAAAAAAAACATCCGTAAATCTAGTGTTAATAGATAAATTGTCATTATGAATTTAAGTAGTTATTAATTAAATATAATCAAATATAGTATTATATTATAAGTTATTAATAAAAATTTGTGTTATATTAAATTTGATATAGATTTTTATTTAAAGGAATATATATATATATGTATATATATATATATATATATATATATTTTGAAAATGTACAAATAAAATGATTGATCGCGTGCACGTAACATTCTTTTCTATTCTTTTTTGTTTGTTTGTTTGTTTGTTTGAATGTATGGTAGTTTTTAAAATAAATATTATAAAAATATATCAATACGAATGACTAAATAGAGAACGACAAGAGAATCTAATGAATGATGTATTTTAAACCTTGACAAAGTATTTTTAACATGCGTTACCTTTGAACCTTTTCATTTTATACCGAAAATAATTAACACTCGCAACTATTTTCTATTCATCAATAAACTATTTCAAATTTTCTCTTTACATATTAATATAACATTATATAATTATGAGAAGAAGATGAAAACGAAGAAGAAGAAGAAGAAGAAGAAGAAGAAGATGGTTGAACACTTAACAAGACAACATTTCAACTTTCACGTTAATTTCCAGTCAAAGTCTATTATTTCAACTACTTACTTTACTATCTAATGGAAGTTTCATGGACTACTATATTGTCTCTAGGATATTACACATGAACTAGAACAAACACCTTCGAGCTATGTTACCTACCATCTCTGGTTAACCCTCACGCAAAGAAACTATTTTGCATTTTCGATCACTACACGCTCAACTTATTATCCCCATCTAAGTTTTATTTATATTTTATTATTTATGAGATGAGATGTTTTATATCGTCGTTATAACGTTGAAAATTTCATATATACAAACTTGATATCATAGGAAAGTTAGACAGGTGAAAAACAAAAATATTGTTTGAAATCTGTTATGTAAATCTTTGTATTTTATAATTGTTGAAAAAGTCCTAATATCGTTCAACAAAATCAAAACAATATGTTAGGATTTTTTTTTTTTACCTGTCCAACTTCTTTTTCCCCTATATGTGATATAAAGTTTGTATATATATATATATATATTTTATTTGGTTGAACGTGAAAAATAATTAATTGAAAATGTTCTTTGTAACATATATATATTTGTATAAATAATAATGATTAAATGAAGATATTAATTTTATAATTCATATTATATCACAACGATTATTTTTGTATTATCGAATAAATCATCATTTAGTCACGTTGAATTATTAATTCCATTCAGATTATTAATAAAAAAAAATAAATAAAAAAAAAAACGATACAAAAAAAGACACGTTCATTTTTTGGTTTTTCGATAATATCGAATAAACGTAAAGAAATAAATGGAAATCTGTAAAATAAAAAGGGATGATAAAATAAAACCAAACCAAACCAAACCAAACAAAAAAAAAGATACAATATTATTATCGAATAAAATCGTAAAAATTATTTTACGATGAAATTCTAATGGAAAAATAAATGATCGATTTATTTATTTTATCCTGTAAAATATTAATTATATAAATACACCTACGAGACGTATATGTATGGTTTGTTGTATATCTATTGAAAGAGTAAATTGTGAGTAGGAAAAAGTTTAGTTATGTGTGTACTTATAGTATACTAACATCGAACTCAACGAAGTGAACAAACATCGAATCTGTCAGCTGCACTCCGAAGGACCCGCAAATGTCCAAGCGTGTTATTATTTTCTTCTTTGCTGTAAAGAATTTCACAGATGTTTCATTCTATCTATCTATCCCTCTCTCTTTTGCTCTCTTTTTTTTTCTCTCTCTCTCTCTCTCTCTCTCATTAAATATTTTTATGTGGAATTTTTTTTTAAACTAAAAATTAATGATAACAAATATTTTATCATTGAATATTGCAGAAAATATCACACAACATACATTGCTAGGATTTCATTATAAATCCTATGAATAATAAATTTGAAAAAACAAAAAAAAACACTACGAAATGAAATCGAATTAAATGTCAACACAGCTGTCAGTGAAATTTTTCTAAAAACAAGTGTTGCAGGTGTTGTCAAAGTCTTCGTTGTACAGCTGACGAATTCCTTGAATTTATAATTCGACTAACGTGCAAATTAGTTATATATATATATATATATTAGGGTGGGTCAAAAAAATCAATTATTTTTTTTTTTTACAAGTGCCACGGAAAAATGGGTTGCTAGACACCTTAAAAAAATTGTTTTACCAAATATGAGCTCTTAATTTCAATAGGAAGATCCTCCGCATCGCAGTTTTTTATTTATTTTTTTTTTTTTCAGTCCAATAGAATAAAATTCATACCTCATCATTAATTGATTGTAGAGAAAAATGTTCTAGACAAATTTTGTAGGAAATTTAATGCTCTACAAAAAAGGTATCTTATATTTTTTTCGTAAACCTCACCATTTGAATGATATTGAAAATTTCAGTTTGATTATTTTAAGACAAATTTCATTTTTGTTGTTGATGAATTTTATAACTCGACAATAAATGATTATTATAAAATGCGCAATAGAAATTTTAGTAGGAAATTAATTGCTCTATAAAAATGGTGCCTTATGTTTTGACGATTAAATTAAGCGTTCAAAAGATATTCATCATCAAACTTTCATGTGTACTGATTTCTGTCTTTCAATATCTTCTCTATATATCTCTATCCCTAATATATATATATAAATTAATCCTTATCGGTCATTAGGTTATGTATAGCAAAACACAAAAAAATTGTTCAATATTATTAAGAATAAATTTATTATTTATTAAAAATGATTGATATTTTTGAAGAAGTACTACAAATATAAATGAAATTATTCATTATTAATGAAATATTTTGATTTGTAAGTCATTTCTTACGTGATTTATGACCGATAAAGGTTATAAATAATTGTTTAATTCATTATTTATTGATAATACAAAATATGAATGGATTTATGCATGTATATTTGATGTATTCAATTAAGTATTTCGATTAACAATTAATCATTTTTTTACGTGAAATATATTCATGCCAATTAACAAACACGTCACACGTGCAAATTGTTTTCAAATTTATTTAATAATTAATAACCTAAAGAGAATATAAATCTTCTATCTTTGTTTTGTTAAAAAATCGTTTAAAAATGTAAAACGAATAAGAAGAAGAAGAAGAATAAAAAAGAAAGAAAGTAGGAAGGAAAGAAAGAAAACAGAAAGAATTTCAATAGGCAGAAGGGAAATTAGACAAAAATTTGTCAAGCGAGTTTAAATTCAACATGGTGGGGGGCTGTTATGCTACTGCTACCCCCATTTGACTTTTGAAATATTCAAAGAGACTTTCGTGATTTATAACTTAATGAAATAACAAACTAAAAGAGAGGAAAATGACGTAATGTGTAACAAAGAAAATCTTCATTATTCTTGTAATGAGGTAAGTAAAGGAGGTAGGAAGAAAGTATAAAGGGAATGAAGTTAAGGAAAGAAAATGGTGATGGTATATATGGCGCTGTTACCATGTATAAAACAGTAAAAAATACTCTTTCGTAAAAAGAATAGAAAAACAAAAAAAAGAAAAAAAAAAAACATTTTGCTTGAATATTCGCAAGAACAATTTTTTGTTCTCCTTGTGATTATATAAAAGTCTCGTTCGTCTTTGTCGTTATAGTCTTCAAAAAAACTCGTTTACTTTTTTATTAGAAATATTCGTCCATCTTTCTTTTAATCAAGAATATTATAGTCTTTTTATTACTTTCTTATTTATAAAGCCAATAACACGTTGAATCGTAGACAAATCTAAGAATCTTTATGTATGCTGTATCAAAAGTATTTTACTTTAAATAAGGAAAAAAAAATAATAATAAAGTAATCAAATTAAATATTATAATAATTATATATTAGTTCGTTAATAAAATTATAGTATTATGAAATTTATGTTTAATTCTAGATATACAAAATTATAGCGATACTCCAATTGCAATGCTGTTAATAAAAAAAAAAAAAAATATAATTACTGAAAAGGTTTTATTTGAAATATTTGACTTTTAATAAGAAAATAATAAATAAAAAAAAATTAAATAATAATAATTATATATTAGTTCGTTAATAAAAATATAGTATTATGGAATTTATGTTTAATTCTAGATATACAAAAGAAAACAAAAACAGATATACAAAATAATTACTGAAAAGGTTTTATTTGAAATATTTTACTTTTAATAAGAAAATAATGAATAAAAAAAAAAATTAAATAATAATAATTAATATTAGTTTATTAATAAAAAAAGAAAATATATATAATTACTATACAAAAGTTATACTTTCAATATTTTACGAACAAATGTTTTTCATTTTTTAATTAAAACAATTGTTGATAAACTTTGTATACCAAATGCATATATGCACGAGCATATATGTAAATCGATGGGTTTAATGTAACACGGAATCTCTCGTAAACACACTGAGACCAGTTACATTGAAGGGAATGAGCGAGTAAGTGAGATCGATTGATAGATGTTGAGATAGATAGATAGATAGATAGATAGATAGATAGATAGAAATTCTGGTAGGAAATTCACAACGCGAGAGAAGTTGTTACAGTCAGCGGTAAAGCAATTTTCCAATTTCGTGCATAGTTCGACGATCAAATTACAGTTCTCATGATACTCGATTAGTACGCTTGTTGCCATAACGCAGCCCCATCGAAAACGTAAGCGTTGTTTGTTGTTTATTCATTCGATACAAAACAATTTCTCTTTTAAAATCGATATACCAACAATTCTACCATTAACATTTAATTCAATTATTTTCTTCTCTGATAATATAATGTAATAATATAATGGCTAATATTGTAAATAACTTTTCAAATGTGTTGCGTATGTGTGCACAATTGTTAAAAGTATTCCTAATAAAAAGACTTTAAAATTAGAACGTTTTGTTTAATTTTAACATTTTTTTTTTTTTTTCATTTCACTATAATTATTTTATTGTTCCTGCACAGGTGGTATATAAATTATTTCTTTTTAAGTTTAAATACAAAATTATATATTAATAAGTATATAAAGCGTGTTTAATTTAAAGTAAATTATAATATCAGATGTATTTGAAAGATTTGAATAACTTACTTACCCTCCTCGTCTAACAGAATATTATCAGGTTTGATATCTCTGTGAACGATTTTGTGATTTTGAAGATAATCAAGGGCGAGTGCAATTTCTACGACGAACAGAACGATACTTTCCTCGGTGAATTCAACCTTTTGTTGTATATGATAACGCAGATCACCACCCAATAATAAATCTGACACCATAAATAAATCTTCTTCGTCTGTAAGAATAAGAATAAAAAAAAATAAAAACATATTATTCAAATTGTTCTAACAAAAGTATTTTTTTCTTTTTTTGTTTAAATTACGTATTCGATAAAATACAAATATAAAATATAAATTAGTTTACCTTGAAAACTGAACCATAGATTGACTAAGCAAGGATGTTCCAATTTGGAAAGAATTTCAACCTCTCTTGCGACATTTTTTAATGCCCCTCTTTCAGCACACTCCCCTTTGTGAACGTATTTCATCGCATACATATTACCAGTACGATCTCTCTTTTGCACTATGCAAACCTGAACAACAGAAGAACATTCATCCCTTTGTGTTACGTACCCACACCCACGATATTTGGCACCTAGCCAATAACAAAATCCAATGCTATACAGTAAACGTTTAATTTAAAATCTTCAGTTTAACAGTATGTTTTTTTTTTTAATTCCTTCTTTCTCATTTCAAATTTTTCCTCCATTTTTTTTTTTTTTTTTAATGGTTTATTAAATGATAAAAAATTAATTAATTAATTAATTTTATCGTTCATCTGTAATATGAATACTAACTATAAATGTATTTAATAATAATTCAATTCAAATGTATGATGATATCGATAAATATATCAATAAAAAAAAACAAATTCAGATTATATTCGTGGAATATTGTTTAACGTTCTTCAAGATCGTTCAACGAAAAAAAGAAATTTCATAAACGCGAAAATCTCTAATATCCACCACCATCCAATCAGCACCTCTTTACGTTGTTATTTCCGTCGTTGGAACGATCATTATTAACGCACGTATTCGTATTTTAATTATTCGCGGTCGCGTTAATACGATGATCCTATCTAGAGTTCGATACATTTATCATAAACGAAAACAAGTAAAGTTGCTGTTGTATTCGAGTTATCGTCATTAAACATTATAGATCGATTAAGTCGATTAATGTTCTTTTTTTTGAGGGAGGGGGAGGAGGAAGGGGAGTGGAGGTGGGGGTGATATTCGTAACATTAATCGCATTATGCCGTAAGCATTGCAAATGTATACGCGACAAATTATATTACGTGTAATTTATTAATTTTCTATAATTAATAATCTTCCATATCTTTGCATAATAATTTTATAAAATAATTTAAAAAGAAAATCAGTTAATTCTTTTTTTTTATTTTTTTTTTATTAAAAAATATTTGAACAACCTACCTTTCCGAAACTTCCTTTTCCTATGGCACGTAAAATTTCAAAGTGATCGAAGTTCACTGTAACACATATATTATATACTAGGTTTATAACTTATCGTAGGAAAAATATTCATCGATAGTAAGTATTAGATCACTATGCAGGAAAATTCCTTCAACGTTAGCTGATATATATATATATATATGATTTTTCATGAATTTTAACGTTAAATCCTTGGGATTCGAACGGTTCTATGAGTACTACAACTACTTTTCATGTTTAAGGATGAGGAAGGTCTATTCGAAAATTCTTAAACCATATTCAAATTGATGACCAATACCGCGATAGAATGTAATATCGAATAAAAGAAAAATGAAAACGAGTAGGTAGCGTTGAAATAATTTTCCGATATCGATAACTTTAGTTCGACCGATGGAAGAAGAAAAAGAAAAAGAAATAAAATCATATAATAAAATATATCATCTCCTTATTCTAACACAATAGATTTAAAAAATAAAAATAAAATATTATTTCGCATACATTTTCAAATATAGTATATATATATATATATATGTATATCAAGTCTACTTGAAAGTTCTGTCCGTTCAAACAAAAAACTGGTTCAATTTTTTACCTCTAGAAATGAAGGTATTTTTTGTTTAAATTGTGATTAGGTATACAAATTGCTATAAAGCTGTCAAGAAGGCATAAAATAACGATGACAATAATACCTCATCATTCCATAAAGTTTATTCTAGATGAAATGTGTGAGAAAAATTATTTTCTTTTTTGTTTTTCATTCTAAAAATGAACAACATAACTTGCTGGTATAATCTATTTGCATATATTATTTTGTATATGTATGCAAATATATAATAGTAGTATTATATATGTTAATAATAATATTCATTGCATACATGTGCGAAATAATAAATAATTAATTATTATAATTGATAAATGTGATAAATGATTAATTGATTATTGATTGAAATGAATTAATTGATACAGGTGTTTCAGTATTATAATTACCGATACGTATACGAATTAACTATACCTTCTTCTCCAGGAGTAGGTAAGGTTCTATTTGATTGGTTGGCACCCATTTTGTTCTCCTTAATGACTCTCGAAACGTGACACGAGTGGTGGTGGGCCGTATAAGCTGGAAATCCACTCGGAAGTTTCATACTTCCACATTCTCCTGATGAGTGAATTCTTCATTGGATCTCGGCCAATGAAATTTCCAAGTGCATTGGGTCGAGTTATGTATCGATGATGATGATGATGATGATGATGATGATGATGATGATGATGATCTTCCGCTTGTCATTGATCGGTGCTCGTGTTTCCTATAGGTTTCCCTAGTTTCTGCGGATTTAACTCCTCTTTCACCCTCTTTCAACCCCTCTTCTCTTCCTCTTGCTCCTATAGTCCTCAAAGATACCGATTGGGATGTTAATTAGGAACGCTCTTGTCCTAACGAGCGTCAACACATCGAAACGAGAGACGTTCTCGTGAACATCGAATAAATGATGAGATATCATCCTATATAATATAATATAATATAATAAATATTTTAATATTATTTATTCATTTATTTATTTAATTATTTATTGCATTATTTTCTTTGTCTATGTAAAAATCAATCAAAATTTGTTTCATCAAAAATCTAATCAATTACGTATATCAAAATATAATTTTTATTTGTTCATAGGTCATTCACACACACACCACGATATCGTTTTATTTATTTCGATTGAAAGGTCTATCGATTTTTATTTATAATTCTGGTATTATTTATTTGATTATATTTCTTTTCGATGTAAAAAATCAATCACAAAATTCGTTTCATCAAATATATACAATCAATTATGTATAATCAAAATATACGTTTTTCGTTCTACGATCGTTTTTTTTTTTTTTGGTTTTTTTTTTTTTAATTTCGATTGAAACGTCTATCAAATTTTTATTCATATACGATTGTTATTATGTATGTTCTCTATTATCTAACGATAATAAAACACTAATCCAAATTTCTATCAATTATTGTATATTTTATTTTTTTATTATATTTTTTTTCCTGGCTCATTCGCAAGTCGATCATTTTTTTATTTTTTTTATTTTTATTTTTATTTTTGATTTTCGAATGAAACACGTCTAAGAGATTTTATTGAAACAACGTGTCTCTATGTGTGCTTATCCTTGTCATATATATATTTGTGTATTCGTGTATATATATATATTTATGTGAGATAGGTCATGTGCAGAGAAGAGTTAATTAGCGCGTAGGTGAAAGTCAACTTCCATAAGAGACTAAACGAAGAGAATAAGACGAAGAAGAAAGAAAAAAAAGGGGGAAGGGGGTTAGGAAGAAGCGCATACCTTCTTCTTATCGAACTTAATTAAGAAAAAAAGAAAAGAAAAAAAAAAAGAAAAATAAACTACCCATATTATTTCTAAGAAAGGTGATGCTCCCGTAAGTGTATTAAACAGAGTCAAGTAACCTGATGTGTGTTAAGAAAAGAAAAAAAAGGAAAAAAAAATGGAAGACACACTGAAGAAAGAAAATCGTTGAAGTCCTTTGGATAATTTCAAAGAATCGACCTTATTCTCGATTACATATATATATATTGTATATAGTTTTTGTTTGTTTGTTTGTTTGTTGTTTACGAAAGAGACCTTTCGACAAAATTAATTCCTCCTCCTCTCCCCCCACCTGCCCCTACCCCTACCCCTGCTCCTCCTCCTGCACCCCCCCATCTTTTTTCTTCTTTCTCTTCTTTCTCTTTCTTCCTAAGGTTCATTCGAGTTATTCCTTTTTTTTTTCTTTCTCAACGACTTCTCTCTTTCAAGTTATCGTCTAAACGAGGATGTCAGAAATTTCAATGCGAAGTTTGTTGAAAAGCTGCCGTGCCAGTTTTCCCTTCTACTTTTGAAACTACTTTCCTTTTGTTGCAAAAAAAAAAAAAAAAGAGAGAGAAAGAGAATGAATGAAAGAAAGAAGGAAAGAAAAGCCCGCCACCTTTGTCCTTTTTTCTTTCTTTTTTTCAACTTTTAAAATCGTCAAGTTTTAACAAGAGAGTATAAAAAAAGTAAAAAACGCGATTAGGAGGAGCATACTTCTGTTGCTTCTACTGCTGCTGCAAAAATTTAATATATATATTTATATTTTTGTTCATTTCAAGAAAAAAAAAAAAAAAAAAAAAAAAAAAAAAAATCAATCGCTAATAATACAATTATAAACAAATTTTCATTTTACATTTAAAACTCGTATAAAAATGTCAACCACAATATTCGTAAGTGAAGATTAATGAAATACAAAATAAAAAAATAAAAAAATAAAAAAAAAAGGTTGAAATAATTAATAAAAAAATATGCATTATGCAATAACAACAAGTCTGATCGACGTTAAGAAAAAAAAAAAAAATCGAAATTTTCCCGCGCGCGCGAGCGGCACATTTGAAAATTGTACACCACAAAAAGTCAAATGAAATATTTCTCAGAGAGATAAATGAATAAATAAATAATCAATCGATCGATCGATCGATCGATCAATCAAGAAAAACATGTGTAAACAACTACTTACCATCAAAATTCAATTGGATAAAACACACATATACACAAAATGAATAACAAGTTTCCTTATAACATTTTCACCCTCACCCACCCCCCCTAGCCCTGAATAACACTAGTATAAAACAAATTTACGAAAAGTATCATCACCAAAGGAACGTACACGCACAAACATACACCATTTCATCGATTTTTTTGTTCCTGTTTCTCTCTCTCTCTCTTTCTCTCTTTTTGAGTGCAATATAATAATAATAGGAAGAAGAAGAAGAAGAAGAAAATAAAAAATAAAAAATTGAAATAGAAGAGAATAGTAGAATGTTATCACGTTCGCGGTCGGCGTACGAGTGTTCGCTGTTCTCTCTCCGTTGGACGGTTCAATGTAACTCGCTGTTAGAACGTCATCCTCCTACTATCGTGTGCGTTAAATCTCTCTCTCTCTCTCTTTATTTCCCTCTCTCTTATACTATTATTCTCTCTTGCTTACTCACTTTTGATGAAGGATAGAATCGCGTCTGCGCGAAACTGTGCAAGTTTTAGCGCGTGCCATGTGTAGTTGGCGGCGTCCCGACGCTTTCTAACCAGACACAGAACTTTTCTCTCTTTCTCTCTCTCTCTCTCTCTCTCTCTTTCTCTCTTTTTCTCTATCTTTTATACATATTTACATGATCGAGCAGATGGCAGTGGAACGATGATCGCGATGACGGAGAAGAACCGGCTGCTTGTTCCTTGTCTTTCACACTCAAACTAATCTACTACTACTACTACTACTACTACTACCACCTCTGTTTCTTTAAACTCATTTTCATTCAAATAGAAATATTCTAAAAGCTTTTTTTTTTAAAAAAAGCGAGAGAGAGAGAGAGATAAAGGGGGTTCGTGATTTGAATTATTCAATATCAAAGTTTTAGAAAATTTGTTCAAATT
The DNA here is from genome assembly GCF_001465965.1 of Polistes dominula. The sequence continues at coordinate 145,658 of NW_015149127.1, forward strand.
GTACGCGCAAACGTGTATAGTATTTTATTGGTTATATTTAATTCGCGTATTTATTATAGATGAATTGAAAAAATGTGTCTAAAGAAAAATTTGCAAATGCACAGTTATATATATATATATATATGATTGAATAAAATTAATCCAATGACGTTGGATTCAAAAACAAAACAAAAAAAAAACAAAAAAAGAAATAAGTAGAAATAAAAATTGTATTTACGTGAAAATAAAATGAATTGGTAAATGAAATAAAATTACTCCGATAAAAAATGCTAGTAGTAAATCAATGAAGTTAACAAAGTTTTCCCTGTAAAGTGTTCACTCTCGTTAATTCGTTAATTTATCGATCGATAATAAGAATCGTTTCCGGAGTGTAAATCCGAATGGAAAATAGGATTGGTAGTACTCGCCGCTTTACCGAACTAACGAAAATTCTAATGCAATTATACGAGTTAGCTAAATATAGATAGACAGATAGAAAGATAGATAGATAGATAGATAGATAGATAAATAAATAGATAGAGAATTGAGGATAGACGGTAGTAGAAGGGTGTGTATAACAAAATTTCCTATCGTTGCCACAGCTGATGCCATTTCCGCCTTGTCGCATACCAATCACGTTTCCTCCTTCTGATTTCCCTCCCCCACTCCCCATTTCCCTCTTTTCAGTCCCCGCAATTCACTATCCCTTCCTCTATCCCTTCTCCTCCTTCTTCTCGACAACCCCTCGTTCATTCCTACCTTCGCACATTTTCTCTCCCCCGACACACAACCGTTTCCCTTTTCATACCGTTCGTGTTCTTGCCATTATATGGAAAAGTGGCTCTCCTTTTTCACCTTTCAATCATCATCCATTTTATTATCCTAATTCACGTGGTATAATACGATGTATATTTTTCGATATTCAAATTGGACGGAATAAAAAAAATGATTTGCAAACGTTGGTTATCATCGTAATTGAACAAAAAAAAAAAACAACACAAAAAAGATAGTAAAAGGATGAAAAGATCTAGGATATATTTACAGTTGATTTTTGTCTTTTAAAACAGTCTATACTATACTCTGTTATAGGGCTGTTAGGGGTGAATCAATAACGACGTCGTGTGCATTCGTTCACGAGTCTGCTTGAAATAAATCGAATAAACCTCGTCTAAAGATTACAAGAAAGAGAAAGAAAGAGAGACAGAAAGAGAAGAAAAGGTAAGGTAAGTTGAGAACCACTGTTCCTCTCTCTTTCTCTACCTGAGTAAGCTATGAGAGAAAGGTAGAGGAGTCCTCGTAAAACCGAGCGAGAAAGCCGATCGCGTTGAAGTTGAAGGGGATAGACGAATGAACAACACAACAGCCAACACACAGAGTTAGACAGTCTACTGTGGCCCGTATAAAGAAGGACACCCGATATATATATATATAGGAAACCCATAGAAAGGAAAGAGAGAAGGAAGAGAGGATGGCATTGTACTCCTAGTCGTTGTTGTCCTAATAATCACCGGTCGTTTTTGTATCGTAGTTAACATCGTTATTGCTGTTGTCGTTGGTTAGTTGGTTGGTTGGGTTGGTTGGTTGGTTATTGTGACGGTTGTGTCGAGGCCGTTTCCAGGTGGCATATAGGTAAAAAGAAGGGTGGGGTGGGGTGGGGGCTATGAGTATGTGGCCCGTTTAAATAAGGACACCCGATACGTAGAGAACCCATAGAGAGGGAGATAGAAAGAAGAAGAAGAAGAAGGCATTATACTGTTGGTCGTTGTCGTCATCATAGCAGTCCCCGTCGCTGACCGAGTGGTGTTGGGGCCGTTTCCAAGTGCCAGCGGTGTTTCATCGTTGTCGTCGTTGTCCTCTCTTTTACATAAAACTTGTGCGCGTGTAATTGAACCTTTACGTCAACGTACCGTCTTGGTTTTGTTCATACGATGAGTCAAGAAAAAGAAAGAGAAGAAGAAGGAAAGAAGAAGGTCTCTTTCTCGTAGAAGACAAATGCCCGATGTTGAAGTTTCCTTCTACCTTTCTTTTCCTTTCCTTTCTTTCTTTCTTTTGTAACGAATATACGAGGAATATACGTGGGAAAGAGAAAGAAAGATAATCAGAGAGTTGGGGTTTCAAAAGAAGGAAAGAGAAAGACGCATCGAGAACTGCAGTGCGGCGCGGGGATAACCATATATACCCTTTCTCTCTTTCATTTCACTCCCTTCTAGCAGACGAGGACGACTCACAGTCGGCGAAGTAGTCGCTTTCGGAGCAGTACCACCACCACCACCACCACCACCACCAACTACTACTACTACTACTACTCTACTATTCCTTCAATTTTTCTATCTCTTTCCTTTTCCTTTATCATGTTTTTATAGTACCTAATTGTAAGGAAAAGATATAAAGAAAGAGAAGAACTTTAGTTGGAAGTGGTGGGGAACATAGAAAAATTTCTGAACACATTGTTCATACACACAATACACACATAGTTGAAACGTTAGGAAGAGAAAGAGAAGGAGTAGGACGCTGTTAGGTTCGACGAGTAAAGTGCACCGCGTGTGTGGGTCGGCTGGACGAAAGGAAATCAAGAGAAAGGGAGTGGGAGAAAAGGAGAAGGAGAGAGAGAAAGAAAAAGAGAGAGAGAGAGAGAGAGAGAGAGAGAGATGAGCACGTTCTCCTCGTACAGTCGCGCGAACGAAAGCCAAATGTGTACGAGACACTGGCAGAGTGTCACATACGAGATGTAAAGTTTAACAAGATTTTCCAACCTTAAATCGTGTGTATGTGTGCGCGAGTGTGCACGCATGGATGCGTGTAAATTGTGTGTGTTAATATCGCTACTATTGCTGTTGCTGTTGTTATTGCTGTTGCTGCTATTAAAGCAGCATATCCATCAACATTTGGTCGATTTATATGTCTAACCCCCCACCAGACTTTCGTTTCCCCCAAATAGAAACTAGACCAAAGCGCAAATCTACGTAAGTATATATTTTTATTATTATTTTTCCAACTTAAACAAATATAAATTATATTTCAATAATATTTGTCCTTTATTTTACGTAATGTTTGCGTTTATTTCTATAAAGTAAAATAGTGTTTCATATATATATATAGATAGAACGATAGATAACAATCGTAGGATTCGATTTGCGATGAATTCGTTTGTTTATTATTTTCTTTGTTTTTTTCTTTCCTTTTTCTTGCTTTTGTTTTTTTGTTTTTTCTTTTTGTCGATTGATTCACGAAACGTCGAGACATTTATTTATACCTGTGTTACGTCATTTTATTCAATTTTGTATTAGATTGATCGGAAATGTAACTGCTGATTTGATTTATTCGATAAAATGTTTATTTTTTTGTCACGTCATATGTAAAATAGTGGTATTTTTATTTCTTTCTTATTTCTTCTTTAAAACCGGCACGAATTTTATAAGAAATTATTGGTGCCATTATGCACTATTATGCACTATTAAGTTTTTTTTTTTTTTGACAAAATTCTTATTAAATTTAAAATATAATTTTTATTATTTGTTTAATATATTCATTCTCACGAATTATCAAAAGTTCTATCATTCAACAACATGATTTTTTCGGATTTTTTCACGATAAATAATATACTCATTTATTCCGCGTATATGTATGTGAATGTATATGTGTCTCCATGTTTATTATTGTATATCAAAGCGAGAGTATACAGACAAACATCATAGTTTACGATAATCGTGACACAGAAAGGATACGTGAAAATTCGGAAAGATCAAATATTATCGTATATTCGCATTCGAATAATTTATTTAAAACAATTGAATCCGATATTCGTATCGTTTTTAAATCAATCTATCGATCTTTATCGTTCGATCAAAAGAAAGTTAAATGTAATTCAAAATTCACACTGTTATAGGATTTGAATGATCGAATGAAAGAGATTGGGTTTCTTTTTCTTTTCTTTCCTTTTTGTTTTACAACCGAACGATCATTTTCTTCCTTTTTTCCTTTTTTCCCCCCCTCCTTTGTGTCGTATTCTTCCTTCTTCCTGAAACATCGTCACCATAAATTCGAAATACAAAAGGGCAAAGGAAGCTTTTAACGGTGAAAAAGATGAGCGATTTAATTTTTTTCTTTTTTTTTACCTTTCTTTTCTTTTTTCCATTATCTTTTTTTTTCTTTCGTAATTTTAATTTAATTTAATTTTATTTCATATATATTTTCTATCCTTATATTTACCTCTCTCTGTCTGTATTTTATTTATTTTTTTTTTCGTTTCATCAGTTTCATCAGTTCGACGGATTTTTCTCGGCAAATGTAAAATCGAAATTACAAAAATGTCATTCGAGTTGGATGAGTAAAAGAGTTGTAGTAGTAATACTCTCTCTCTTATTTTATTTCTCTGTTCAAACGAAAACACGAATTTTTTCATGCTGTAATAAAAAAAAAAAAAACAAAAAAAAAATTGTCATCACTCGTACAGAGAGTTTCCCTTAAAATAAACGTAAAGAAAACCTCAAATAAATGCGTGATTGCAATCGTCAAATACATAAGCTAAAGTAACAGAAAGATATTTTAAATCCCATAGTGGTCTTTGGATTTCCCCTTTGTTCACATCCTTATATACTGGGTGTCGTATTCTGGCATGGATGCGATAAGAACAAAAAATTTGCTTAGAAAGTCTGTAAAGCTGATCTTTTACTGTGCGTTGGTTGGTCATGAGTCACGTTTCGTTGTTAAAGATAGGATCGTAGAAATACATACTCATTTACAAATACACGTACAGATTAACACACACTTACACATAAATAGATAGTTCCGAAAGTTTCTTGCCTTTTTTAGGCTTTTTTTTGTTTTTTCTTTTTGTTTGTTTTTTTTCTTTGAAATAATCTAACAATAAGATTCATTCTAATCAAATGTATTTTCTGTATGTATCTTGGTATAAATAATTCGAGTACGAATGTGCAACCCCCATAAGAAAAAAAAACAAGAAAAAAAAATTAAATGAAAAAAGATTTTGAAAAAGAAATCGTACAATTTTTATTTCAACAGAATGATTAAACCAATCGCGGCTACCGTTGCATCTGGGGGGATGGAAGGTGGTGGACCTGGGGGTACAACTGAGGGAAATGCAATTAACGGTGGAGTTAATGGCGTTGGTCATTGCATATGTGTCGTTGGTAATCAACAAACGACACCAACAGCATCTAATACTACACCTAACGCTATGTTATATTACAAAAATACATGGTGGAGAAAAGTTGCACCCTGTTTGGCATTTCTTGCTGCATTTTCAACCGCCATGGCGTTACTTCTCGTCTGGAACGAAGCTGCCGAACTCAGGTAAAAAAAATTCAAATTCATTGCAAAAATGTGGTGCGTTTTAGCTCTTTGTAGCACAGGAGATTTCAGATAATAAAGTAATTCCATGTTGCATAGAAATTTGATGTGAATTTGAAATGAAACAAAATTGATATAGATTACGTAATGTAAAACCATAAAAAAGAAAGAATGATAACCAATTGTTTTGACGTAAATAAGACGAAATATAAACTTATGAGAATGCAGCTATTGCAATATTTCGAAGTGAGATTAAAAATGTTCCACCGTGTGCATTAAGGTGCATCAAAAAGGTGGGGGACACTTTTAATCCCACCATGCTTCAAAGAGTTTAACGCGTTAATCTTGTGATTTGACAATTATTTATTATCATCATCCTTATTTCGAACACAAAGTAATCTGTTCGATTAAAACGGTTGCTTTTTTTTTAACTACGTTTCCTGCCAAGTCGTTTTTTTGCGTACAACTTGTCGTACAGACTATTTGATTTTCATTATTCATTAAATGAATATATATCTGCGTATACTATTTATGGTATACGTAGCCTGATGGTCAAGTTTAACCGTGTACTATAATAATGGTACTATATATATATATATATATATATATATATACCACGTGGCATGGAACGCGTTAAATTTCGTTTCAACAAAACGTGAGATTGAATTGTATTGGATTTTTGAAATTGAACCGTTCGATGTTACAGGAGACAAGCTTTCGATGCTAACATGACCAGGGATTACGTGCTTTATAGCGTTTCCATGGATAACCCACAACTAATCGCTTATATACGTGAGGTCCATTTCAAACCGACTACTCATCAAGAACTCCTAAATGCTACTCAAACATCCGAAGAGAAATACGTATCTAATTCGATGCAAAACAAACGTGAAGGTGTCTACGTAGAATATATTAGTAGGGTGAGAATTATAATTGCGTTCAAATAATAATTAATATTACAAACTATCCTTCTTCTTATTTTTCTTCATCTTCTTAATCAAAGTGAAATAATTATTGCACTTTGTTTTATATCAAAATGAGATTTAACGCTACCCCACTTATATTGGAATTATGTTTATTCTTTTATTCTGTTTTTTTTTTTTTTTTTTTTTTTCCACCTAACTCCGTGATAGAAACGCATTTCTCCTAAATCCTTTTCCAAGCTGCTGCTACTGCTTTTTTTTTTTTTTTTTCTTTAGATAGGAGCAATGTCCAGTACAGCTTGGCTCGATTCGAAATTGAATTGGAATGGCGTTTTGATTTTAACCGATCCTAGAAGTTTCTTCGAAGCACAAAAAAGTAGTCGCAATTCGAAAACTCGAGTTATTCATTCTTGTCTGAGTAACGACAAAGTTATCAAAGAAGTAAGATTATTTTTTTACGTTTTAATTTTGAACCAATTTTTTTTTGTTTTTTTTTTTTAAATATATTTTATAATATTTTGAATTATATTTTAGATAACGTATCATCAAGAATCCGAGGTTCAAGTTACTAAATTAGGAGAAGGCCCTAACAGTTTGGTATCGTCTGACGAAAGTTTACCAACGACCAGGTTAAAATGTTTCCCCCTTTATAGTATACTCTTAGCCTACAATGTTACAACTTTAGATTACTTGAGTCTCGACAGTCCTGATATTCAAGATGGCCAGGTAAACTTAAAATTTAACAATAATAAACAATATTTTTTATTTCATTGACATTTTGTCTTTTACTTTAACTTCTACTTTTGTGATTTTTATTTATCATTTGTTTTTATCACGAAACAGGTTCTGGATACAATACCATGGGAAACTATAAGAATATTAATACTTTCCATACGTTGGAATACGCATTACAGTACGACGGAAACGGACAATCTCATTGACAAATTAAACAGCAAAAGATACAAACTCGTTGGAACTACTGACACTGGCAAGAAAATCTTCATTTACAACGCCCTACTTAAAATCTAATTTTAATTCGAATTAGAATATAGGACGGGTGGGTGGGTGGGGTGGATTTGGAAGGGGGGAAGGTCGTTATCGATCATTTATAAACACATATTACTAATGGACACATTTTTATGCGTGTAATTTTGACGGTTAACTGATTATAACGAATATTTCTTTTTCTTCAAAACAAAACAAACAAACAAAGAAAAAAAAAAAAAAGAAGAAAAAAAAAACATATTATATTCCGTCATTCGTTACAAATTTTAAAATTGTTTCTGAGTAAATTGTACAAGAAATTTTTTCTTTTTTAACAATTTTTTTTTTTATTAGTTTATCGTCACCGATTACGCGCACACATAACTAGGAGAAGAAGAAGAAAAAGAAGAAGAAAAGAAAAGAAAAGAAAAAATCAATGATCTATGATCGAACGTTGTAGATCATTTAGATTTTTTTTTACATTCCGAACGAAATATCAAAATTTGATGAATTTGATGATACTCAGTCTCATCTTATTTTCAATTATATCGAACACCAAAGTATTTCTCGTAATCGATTATACGATTATGATCAAAATAATTACGACGATGACTATTTAAAAAAAAAAAAAAAAACACAGTTATATATTATAATATTTCTTTTCTTTTTGTTCATTGGTTGGTTGGTTTCATATTTTTCCAATAATCATAACATCGTTATTATTTGTAAAACGAATAACAAAACGAATGTGATGATGATGTGAACGATCAATGAAAGATGATTTTTAATTTTCGTAAAACTTAAAGTTCAAACAACAAAAAGAAATAACACAAACGATGACAAAGAGAAACTGACCTGAGCTTATGTTAAATTAAACCTTTTGGTTAATTTAAAATACTTTTGTGTTGAAAGATAATTAAACGATTAATTAAGATATTTCTTTTCAAAAGACGAATAAAGTTTATCTAACGCGATGCCTTATTGACTTATTCACATAGAGACATATATATATATATATATATATATATATATATATATATATATATATATAAAATATATATAAATAAAAAAA
>NW_015149127.1:186200-205157 GCF_001465965.1 Polistes dominula
ATCATTAAATATTACATTTGACAAAAAAGCAATTTATCATTTTGTATCAAGTGTCGGAAATAAATGTGTAATAAAAGCAGGTTACGAGTAGTCGTCAGTAGTAAGTCCTTGATAAAATCCGAAGCAATTTCAAATGAAATAAGCGATTATGCAAAAGCTCTGTGCTAATTTAACGACAGATTTTATCGCAGAAAATGCCTCCGATGTTGCCTGTGAAAATTGACTTGAAAAGATTTACACACAAGTATTCTTTAAAAAACAAAACAAAAAAAAAACAAAAAACCCCCATTTTTTTGGTTTTTTTATTATTTCATTTTTCTTTACGCAATACTATTATCTTTATGGAAAATTAATTAATAATTCGTTCCCTGTATTTTCTATCATTGAGAGAAACATTTGATCACAATAATAAATGTTCGTGAGAATTTTGTTATATTTTGTATAATTTCGTTTTTTTCTTGTTTTTTTTTTTTTTTTTTTTTTAGCGAATTTAAGCATAATGGCGACAGGTGCGATGATGGGTTGGACCAGTCCAATATTACCACAACTCAAGAAAGGAGAAAATACACCATTGGATCGTCCAATTACAGAGAACGAGTCATCCTGGATAGGATCGTTGGTAGCAGTTGGTGCTGCTGTTGGAAGTTTCTTAGCTGGATATGCTGCAGAAAGGTTTCAATTATTTCATTTTGTTTTATTTTTTTAATAATATTAATTATTATTATTATTATTATTATTTTGTTAATGTTTTTAAGTTAACAATTCTAATGACAATATCATTCGTGTGTCACAGATTTGGCCGAAAGTACAGTTTATTATTTTGTATTGTACCTTTCACCATTGGTTGGGTACTGATAGCTACAGCAAATGCTGTTGTACAATTGTACATAGCTCGATTTATATTTGGTATTGCCTTGTCCTTCGCATTCACAGTTGTACCTATGTACGTGGGAGAGATCGCTGAGGTAAGAAAAATAATTATCTTCAAAACGAAATCATACTATTGTTAATCCAAAGTACTCGGTTACATGTTAAATCATATTGCTATTCATGCATTGTATCACAACGAAACCTCTCTCTGTCTGTGTGTGTGTGTGTGTGTTTGTGTGTGTCGATATGAGTTTGCTCATTTTTATTTCACTCTCTTATGCGACACACCAAATGATGATTTTTGTATTTTGTATTTTTTCTTTTTTTCTTTTTTTTTTTTTTCAAAATTGCATTTCATTCAATTGCAAAGTAATTTTTAGATATTAATTAACTACAATTTAACGTGTGTATAAAAAAAAGGGCTTAGAATTTTAATGCAATTATAAATTTTGATTAATATTTTTTGTAGACGTCAATTAGAGGAGCATTGGGATCTTTTCTACAATTGTTCATCACATTTGGATTGTTTTACTCTTACGTAATTGGTCCATTCGTATCTTACATGGTATTCTGGATCCTTTGTGCCAGTTTACCAGTAGTCTTTTTCATTGTCTTCATGTTGATGCCAGAATCACCCTATTATTTGATATCCAAAGGTAAAAGGGAAGAAGCTGTTGCTGCATTAGTCAAATTACGTAGCTCGAGTGAATCAGCTGTACAAAGTGTAGCAAACGACTTGCAGGTAAGAATAATAAACCCAATAATCAAAATGATTTATTTTTTAATTAATGTTGTATATATATATAAATATATATATCTAATAAAATTTGTATTAATTGTAAATCGAGATGGTTAATTTATCGATAAATATTTACGTGATACTTACTATAGTCACGTGGCTCGTATTCTCGTTGAATAAAATTCTATCAGTTTAATATCACTTGTCCGGTCACGTTCATTTAACGAGGCCTTAGTAAAGGTCGTTCTTTGATCTTAACTAGTGTGTATTTGTGTATAAGCGAATCATCGAACCTAATATATATATATATAATATATTATTAATATAATTCTAAACTATTTAGTAAATTATAACAACATTCAAAGTAATACCACAATTGCAATGAAATAAATAAAATAATAATACAGAAAAATACCTAAAAAAAAAAAAAAAAAAACAATTATCCTATATTTTAAATTTAATCAAATATTATTGTATAAAAGTGTTAATTGTATATATTATAACGCGTTTAGAATAATTAGAACGTTTATTTAAGTCACGTGTTAGAAAACAATCTGTCATTGAGTCGTGTGCATTATAATAAGTCAGACGATTGACCTCGTGCAGCACTTCGGAGGAGAAGGCCCTCTTTATCGATCTGATAATAAATCGATTCACGCATCGGAACACTTGAATTAATTCTTCTTATGCATATTTTATTTATAGACAAACGTAGTAAAATTAATTAACGCGTTTAACATAATTGAAACATTAATAATGTACTACACACGTGTTTAGAAGAACTGTTAAGAGAAATTCTTTGTAGAAAAATATTATATATCATTGATTCAATTAAATCCTACGTTAATGTTTCATATTACTACTTACATTTTTATGTTATAAAAAAAAAATTTGGTTTGTGTTTTTTTGTCTTTTAGGATTCCTACGAAGAATCGATACAAAAGCAGACAAAATTTTCCGATCTTTTTACCGTAAAAGCAAATTTCAAAGCGCTTATATTCACCGTACTATTGGCATCCTTTCAACAATTGACCGGCATTAACGTTGTCCTATTTTACATGGGTGACATATTTGAAGCTGCTAAGAGTTCATTGGATCCAAATATTGCTACGATTATTGTCGGTGCTGTACAAATTGCTGCATCTTTTGTCACACCGTTTGTCGTTGACAAACTAGGAAGGAAATTACTTCTCATCACTTCTGGTATCGGTGAAATTGTTACTTTGGTAAGTTGAAACGTTCAGATAAGAAATTCTTTCTTTCTTTTTTTTTTTTTTATGCAATTTCAATCAAAATGAATGATAGTCAATTGACAAAATACCCACCACAACAACAACAACAACAAAAATTATTTAACGAGAAACGAACGATAATTTGTGAAATAATTTGTACAATTATTTAACAAAATTATTATTTAATCTTCGATCATCTTGAAATTCATCATCAAAACGGATGTACGAATGATGCGTGCACAGGTTATTCCCAAAGGTAAAAAAAAAAAAAAAGAAAAGGAAACAAATTATACGGGAAGAAGTTAAGTACTAAAACGTTTCAATTAAACGCATTCCGTGAGTTTTCTTACTCGAATTCATGGCCAAGCTCGTTAAGATCTCGGAACGCGTGTACTATAGCATTGATGATAGCATTCACGTGACCTTCCATTTAAAAAAAAAAATAAAAAAAAACGAATTATTCAAGAGGGAGATCGTCATTTATTCACATTGCTATTATTACGAATTTTTTGTTGTTGGTTTCCTATCTAATTTGGAATTATAATTATAAAAATTGAATGAATTATTCATACGAGTGCAACGTACAGTAGTTTTATACTTATTCAAGGTTATGAAAAGTAAGCAAAGGTTGCACATCGAAGAATTATTACGTTTATATACATATATATATATATATATATATATATGTATTCGATTGATGAGCACGCATACTTGAACACACGTGTTCACAAGTTGATTAAATAATACAACCACTAACGATGATTCAATTGAATAATAAATTTGTAATTAATTGTTATTGCTTTATTTGAAATTTTGTTGGATTTGTTCTTTCCTTTTCTCTTCCTTTGAGGAAGGGGGGGGGGAGGAAATGAGATGATAAGTTAATTGTTTTTTTTTTTTATTAATATTATGCATTTGTTATTTTGATTACAGGGTGCCTTAGGTCTTTACTTTTATCTACAAAAATACGAAGATCCAGAAGTAGTCGATTCAATTTCAATGTTACCCGTTATATCATTGGTAATATTTATCTCAACATATTGCATCGGTTGGGGACCATTACCGTGGGCAGTTATGGGTGAAATGTTTGCACCTGACGTTAAATCCAAAGCTTCCGGTATAACCGTATCGAGTTGTTGGTTATTGGCATTTTTCATAACGAAATTTGCCAGTGACATTACTGGAGAATTTGGACATCACACAACCTATTGGATGTTTGCCGTATTTTGTTTGTTAAGTGTATTATTCACCATATTCCTATTACCTGAAACCAAAGGTAAATCATTGAAGGAAATTCAAGACGAATTGAGCGGTATCAAACCTATAATACCTGAATTCACCAATTACGAATTGCCGGTTAAACAATGATATCATCAATCAGGGTAGGAGATGGTTCGTCTTAAGGACGTACATTATCCTTGGAAAAACTTTTACGGGTCTATTTAAAACACGCACAAAATGAAAATGAAGAAATACAATATATTAGTTAGGGGGATTCGTTTTTTTTTTTTTTAGGATTTTCATTCGGTCCAACTTCTCGACCCTGGCCACGAATTGAAATTCGATTGAACAATGTGCTTATTGTTTAATCGCAAAAGTGGTGTTTTTTTTGTTTTTTTTTTTTTTATATCGGATAACAAAAAGAAAAAAATGGCGAACCACGAATGGGTCACAAATTAAGAAATTCCATTGGACAATTTGTTGATTATCAAATTGGTTAAAGTGGTGTTGTTGTTTTTTTTTTTTTTTTATATTTGGACAAGAAAACTGGAATAATGGTGAATCCACAACTAATGGAGTAAACAAAAATGTGATTTATTTCTTTCGTTTTATTTTTATCAGTATTGGACGGTGGGATGGAAAGGGGAGGGAAGGGCTGGCTGGGCTGGGTTGGGGTCGGGTAAAGGTCGAGAAATCGTTGGAAAGTTTGACGCAACGATCCAATCGTTTTTCTCAGACGTTTAAATACGTCGTACAACGTGTCGAGGTCACAACTTGTTTCGATCATTCCCAAAAGGGAAAATAATGCACACGTTTATCTTCAAGATCATCATTTTTATTATATATATATATGTATACTAAAAGTTTGGCGTTCCGTGCTACAATTATTATTATTATTATTATTATTATTATAAAAATCGCGTCCCTTTTTAATTGTAACTTGTTTTTTACTCTTTTATTATTTTAATTGATTCTTCTTCCATTCTCTTTTTCGTTGTATAAGAAATCTATGTGATAACATATTTATATTATTATAATTATATTAACACGTTGACGCCGGCGCCGATTTTCAGTGTCTACGCTGTGGGGCGGCACTCGAATCTAAAATGCGCTTCATCTGGCGGCGCGTGATTTTTGCTTGTTCAAACCTGGACCAATGTGGACCATCGGTGGTACGCGCCGCCTGATGGGACAGTCTATTGTGGGCCACCGGTGGTACAAGCCGCCCGATGAGACAGTCTAGTGCGGGCCACCGGTGGTACGCGCCGGCGTGAACGTGTTAAATTAATTCACATTTTATATATTCCTTTGATCAAACGTGTCGTCAATTATTATAAGAAAGAAAGAAAGAAAAGAAAAAAGAATTAATTTTTTTTATCAAAATTAACGAAAAAAGAAATAAGAGTAGTATTTTCACGGACGCGTGTACATATATATATATATATATATATATCTTTAATTGTGAATTGTATAAAAAAAAAAAAAGAGGAAAAAGAAAAAAGAAAAAAAAACACACACAGAACAAACAAACAAACAAAATTATTCCTTCATATTTTTTAATATAATAATTATTATTTTATCGTTTTTTAATTACTATGATTAGGTATATTATTTGAGAAAAATCGTTTATAATTGCAAGACGATTTTACAATTTTTTAATTTAGTAGACGGAATAATAGTGTGTTATTGTTGTTGTTGTTTTTTTTTTTTTGTTAGTATGCATGTGTCGTGTGAGTGTTGTGTGTGTGATGTGTGATGTGATGTGATGTGTTTACCTTCGTGAGAATTCGAGCAATTTTGTTGGTCTTTTCCTTTCCTTTTATTTTATTTTATTTTATTGTTTGTTTATACAAAAAAATTCGAATTCGGAATCGTTAAACGATTTACGAGAGTAGGAAGTGGTGTTGTCTATGCAAGTTCCTTCTTTAAACATTGATCGAACTGAATGAATGTAGGTCGAACTGGAAAAACCTGACTGAAGTTCACGATCGATTTACTATTATTATTATTATTATTATTATTACTATTATTATTATTAATATTGCAACTATGCTATATTATTACAAATGCCTGCCACTGCTACAAAGTCGTTACTGCTACAAACTCGTTCAACTTGAATATAAATGGTCAATGAAGTTTTTGCTTTTATTGTTTTCTTATGGTTTTTTTATTATTATTATTATTATTAATATTATTAATATTATTATTATTATTATTTGTTGCATAACGCGAACGAGATATTTTCTAATGTATCTTTTTTAACGATGCGTCATCACAAATGTTCTTTTTGTATTTCTTTTTTCTTTTCTAACTCTTTTCTTCCTCGTAATCGTTGTGTGTGTGTTTTTTTTTCTTTTTGATAAAAATCTCAATCAAATTTGTTCGTGATGATGACGATGTAAAAAAAAATGACAACACGTTATTGATTGTAAAATTTGACAACATCCAATGCAAAAATATTCAAATACATAATAACCAAACTGCCCCCCCCCNGTTTATCTCTCGTTCGCGATTCGTCATACCTACTACTAGTCAATTAATAATTTTTTTTTTTTTTTACAATTACTTTTATTTTGTTTTATTTATTTTTTTTCCATTTGAGATCAAAGGAAAGGTTGAAAATGGAAAAAGAAAAGAAATTGTTTATAGGTTGAATAATAATAATAATAATAATAATCGAACGATAATTATTTATCCCGACAAAATACTTTTCGATCAATTCTTTTTGATTTTGATTTTGATTTTAATTTTATATTTTCAACTCTTTGATGACATCATCATTATCATCATTTATTTATTTAAATATTATCCCAATGAAGTATTTTTATTTTATTTTATTATATAACTTTGATTTATATCATTATTATTATTATTACTGTCATAATAATTATTTTTATTATTAACAATAAGAAGATTTGTTATTTTCATAACAATAATGCAAAAATAGGAATGATAGAACTAAAAAATTATTTTTAAATGATATTTCAGAATAAAAACAGAATAAAAAAAAAAAATTTTAAAACCCCACCACACACACACACACACACACACACATATATATATATATATATAGGGAAAAAAAGAAAAGAACAAAGTGTAAATTTCCATAAATTGCAAATCTGACACCTTAATCGTTTGTGAAGATCTTTTTAGAAAAAAAAAAACCAATTAATTAATTTATTCTACAATTGCTGCCGCCGTTCTTGTTTAAAAAAAAATGTTTTTACAATGAGTTGCACCTATGAATGGAGCACACACACACACACACACACACAACACATATATATATAAATATTCATTGCTTGTTTATAACACACGCATTACAAATACGATTACAAAAAGAAAATATAATCATCGTTATAAAATGTAAACTCGTAAAACGTGTACGTAGTAGTTGAACATGACTATCGTTCAAGGCCAAGAAAAAAACATTCCTATATTTCGCGTTACACTTCTTCTTCTATAATATACGTGGATAAAAAAAAAAAAAAAAAAAAAAAAAAAAAAAAAAAAAAAAAAAANAAAAAAAAGAAAAAAAAAAGAACAAAAAAAAATCAAAATTAAATGCGCAAAGCCAGATATACATATACCGTTTTACCGTGTCGGAATTTTTATTTTAATTTTTATTTTATTCTTTTTTTTTTTGTTTTTTTTTTTAATAAGAAGTTGAAATAGTAAAATTAGATGATTTGTTGATTATTCTTAGAAAAATACTTTGATCATTTTCACACACGTTAATTAATTACTTTTCGTTAATTACATTTTTTCCCCCGGCGATATTTGCCTATTTTTTTTTGTTTGTTTTCTTTTCGCATTTGAAACAAACATTTTATCAACAAGAAGAAAAATAAAGAAAACTAAAGCGAGATAAGAAATTTTACGATAAACAATAATAATAATAATAATAATAATAATAATAATAATAATAATAAAAAAGGAAAGGAAAGAAAAGGAAAAGAAAGAAATCTTTTTTGTGTGTGTGTTGTAACGAAGCGAAGTGAAACGAAACGAAACGAAACGAAACGGAATGAAACGAAACGAAACGAAAACGGGGAAACGAAGGAAAACTAATTTATTTAAAAATAAAATGGGATAATTAATTGTTTCTATTTTTTTCGTTCTTCGTACAGAACAATCATCAAAATAGTATTCGTAAGTTTCGCGTATAATATTTTAAATATTTTTTCTTACGAATATAAAATAATATAATATTCATTGCTCCTATAGATTATGATTATGTGTTTGTACGTGTATGGGTATGTGTGTGTTTGTGTGTATGAGAGAGAGAGAGAGAGAGAGAGAGAGAGAGAGAGAGAACGAATATTGAAGCAATTACCAAAGATTTTAATCTTCAGTTGTGTATCGAACTCGTTAATCCTCGCTGTATTTTGAATGTTACACTGTATTACTCATCGCAATGAAATTTCCCGCTAATTAATTATTATTATTATTATTTTTTTTTTACGCACACACACACACACACACACACATTGTCGTGCGTCAATTAGTCCTACTCTTGTGGTATTTTTGTTTTCATAGCTTTTTTTTTGCTTTTTTTTTGTCCCCCACCATGCGCTGGTCGCTGCTGTTTCTTTTTTTGCTTTTTCCTTGTGTTTCATTATTTCGATTTGTTTTTTCTTATATTTCTTCTTTTTTTTTCTTTTTCTAAATAAATAAATAAATAAATAATTAATTAAATAAATAAATAAGTAAATAATTAAATGAATAAATAAATAAATATATTTTGTAAACTATTAAATAAGAATATGAAACAAAAATAAAATAATTGTATATCTATATCTATATATATATATATATATATATATGTATACAGCATAGAACAATCAATGTGTGAGAGTGAGAGAGAGAAAGAGAGAAAGTGTGTGCGTTTTTATCGATAAGATTATAAATTCAATGAAAATGTAATTAATGAATGAACGTTAAATGAAATGTAAAGTAATTAAATCAGGTATTTAATTTGATTCATTTAAATAATCGTTTTTCTGTGAGTCAGGGTTTGTTTGTTTTTTTTTTTCTCAAATTCAATTCTTCAATTCTGTGGAGGATATATATATATATTTTTTTTTTTTTGGAAGAATTTTCTTCTTTTTTTTTACTGTAATAAAACTTATCGCGTAAAAATTGATCAATTTCAACGATCTTTAAATTAAATTGTTCAACAAGAAACCCTGACGACGACCCCTCCCCCCTTCATGAAGAGGGGGTTTCCTCGGTCAAGTGATGGATTCGACATTTTGAGAAATACTGATTTGTGTTTAAATGAAATTATACGAAAAATGTTTGAAGATAAATTATTTTATTTTAAATATGTGTGATAGAATGCGAGAGAAAAATAAAAAGCGTGTAAACGAGCACGATTAATTAATAAAATATCATAATTCAATTAGTAAATTGTAAATATTATTTGATAGCAACTATATACAAATATTATTATTATTATTATTATTATCATATACGCAAAAACGTATTATTATTAAACAAAAAAGGTGTGCAAATCTTTGTATATATACATATCTTTTATTGAAAATATTGAATAAATTAATAATTTTAAAATATGCAATTTTTTCCATTTATTTATTTTTTTTTTTTTCATTAATTTGTCCTTTTTTTTTTTGAAAAAGAAAAACATGTGTGGATATCACACAAGTTAGAAGTGAAACATTATAATAAACAATTTCTGAAGATAATTTATTATATAATATTATTATAATATTGTTTGTATTTTTAATTTGCAATCATTTATTTAATTATTAATTTAATTATAAAAATATGCGCGCCTGTTTGTATGCAACCCTACAGACACACTTTGAAAATGTTGCTTGCGAGCGTCATCTGTCGGGACGGAATTTTTTTCCAGTCAAAACTGTTTGTACACTTGTGTATGACGGGTTGCCTATCTTTCGGGCAGAACAAAAATTCCGTCCCGACAGATGACGCTCGCAAGCAACATTTTCAAAGTGCGTCTGGAGGGTTGCATTCATACAGGCGCGTATTTTTATAATAATTACAAAGAAAGTTAATAATAAAACATTTTTAAAAATGTCTACAAATCAAATATTTTTTTCTAAATAATGATAAAAATTGAACTCTAATATTGTAATTAATTTATGCATATTTTTAGAATATTATTTTGTATTTTATATGAAATAAAAATAAAAGATCATGCGTGTAGATCACATTTTTTCAATTCACACCCATTCTCTAAAGAAATTCTCACTTCAAAAAATAAAAAAAAGAAAGAGGGAAAATTTTCCTCGCCAAGATGACAACGATCGAGAAAAACAAAAAAAAAAAACAAATCAAACGAGATACTTGTTTGAATTAAAATTTGATTAACGATTACGTTTGTGATTTTATATTCAACACCAAAGTCAATATCAAAATGGCTACTACTACTTCTCGCAAGGATAAAAAAGATGAAATGGTAAGAACCAAAACTAATTATGTTCAAATAAAACGAATTAATTACTCGCAATTATTATTATTTGCACACTTGTTTGTTGTTGTTCAATTTCAATTCAATGAACAATTTTTTGTTACATCAGAATGAAGAGGATAAGAGGTTACAAGAAGATTTGTTACAATTGGTTGACGTGTTGATGGTGTGTGTTGTGTGCGTGTGTGTGAACACAATTTATTATTAATTTTAATCACATTTAAACATGACGAACATCATCGTCAATGAGATAATAATTTTTGTTGTTTTAAAAAGGGTAAAGATGAGAATGCCATGATACGTGCTTTGATTCATCTTAGAATTTTAATTCAAACATCGACAACATCAATGACCTCCGTACCAAAACCATTGAAATATTTACGCGAATATTATCCACGATTGAAAGATGTTTATAATAAAATAAAAGGAAACGATCTTAAAAAACAATTGGCTGAAATATTGAGCGTATTGGTTATCGCTGAAACTACATCGACTATTGGTAAGAGAGAATGTTTGGAATTTTGTTTAAAAGGTTCGGTACAAAATCCTGGTGAATGGGGTCACGAATATGTTAGACAATTGGAAGCTGAGATCGTTGATGAATGGACAAGTGCACCGATCAAGGAGGAAAAAAATATCAGGTGAATTTTATCAAATGAAATTTTGTTGAACAATCGTATAATTAATTTATCATTTAAGATTACGATTAACACCATTGATAAAAAGTATCGTTCAATTTAATATGAAACACAATGCTGAGATACAAGCCTGCGATTTGTGTTTGGAAATTGATCAAATACATTTTCTACTCGATCATTTGAATAATAATAATTTTTTAAGAGTTCTTCATTATTTAACCAGTTGTGCTGCTTACAGGTTAGTTTATTATTAATATTTGGTTGACATATTTTAACCCCTTAACGCACAATTTAAAAAAAAACACAATTTAGAACATTGTCTTGGTAAAAAAAAAAAAAATTTTTTAAATACACAATTAATCAAAATTTTGATAGCAGCATAGAATATAACGTCGCTCGAGTTTAACTCGAGTGTGCAATTTAAAGGGGTTAATATTGAATTTAGTAATGTATGTGTGTGTGTGTGTTATGTTTTTTTTATATCAATTAATTATAAATACGATTATTTTATAATTTAGCGAAGAAATGGAAAAACAACAAATATTAGAATTTGTATACAGTCAGTATATCAGATTTAATGATTATAGCAAAGCTATGTTAATTGCAATACAATTAAACAATCCGGAATTGGTTTTCACGTGTCTCAACACGTGTATCGATCCTTTGATACGAAAACAATTAGCATTTTTAATTGCAAGACAACAGGTAGAAATGTATTCTTTATTAATCGTCATTTTGATTTAATAATTAATCGTTTGAAAACAATTTTCCTATTTAGAATCATTTACAAATAGAAAAATATGAAGGCTGCGATGCCGATGAAATTAAAAATATTTTAACCAACGGACACGTCAATGGTCACTTTCAAATATTAACTAGAGAATTAGACATATTGGAACCTAAACTTCCTGAAGATATTTATAAAACTTGGTTGGAAACTGGTACGAGACGTAACATCGATTATGATTCTGTTAGATCTAATTTAGCAGCAAGTTTCGTCACTGCATTTGTTCATGCCGGATTTGGTGAAGACAAACTAATGTCAAATACTAAAGATTGTTGGGTATACAAAAATAAGGTAATTGATGTCCAACCAATGTCAATGTACATTGGTAATGGTCATGAATTTTATACATTTCAGGGTCACGCTATGTTATCAGCAACAGCATCCTTAGGATTGATACACCTTTGGGACGTGGATGGTGGATTAGTACCAATCGACAAGTGAATGTGAACTATATATACATTATAAAAATAATATATTATTTAAACATAATTTATTTTAATTAGATACCTTTATACAAATGACGATTACATCAAGTCAGGTGCTTTATTGGCAATTGGATTGGTAAACTGTGGAGTTAAAAATGAATGCGATCCAGCATTGGCATTATTGAGTGATTATGTTCTTTCGGACAATTTAATTTTACGAATTGGTGCAATTTTAGGATTAAGTTTGGCTTACGCTGGATCCCAAAGATCCGTACTTGCGGAATTGTTTACATCTTCATTGAACGATAAACGAAGTTAACATTTTTTTGTTTTGTTTTCTAATTAATTTTTTTTTTTTAGTTCACACACAGTATATTAAATAATTCATTATATTAATAATAATAATTATATTTGTAGGTACGATGGAAATTGTTGGATTGTCGGCTCTTGGTTTAGGTTTGGTTTACGTTGGTACTGCCAATTCTAATATTTCTTCTACCATATTGCAAAAATTATTAGAACTTACGTTAGAAGAATTTGCCAATACACATTACAGGTTACAATATTGTCTATAAACGTTTATTTATATTAAACAAATAGAAGGAATGATTTTCAATTAATTTCAATAACGAATAAGGAAACACGTAACACAAGGAGGAATCTTTTTAAAACAGGTTTATATCATTAGCCTTGGGAATACTTTACATGGGTTGTCGAGATGTTATTGATACACCATCAGCTGCATTAGAAGTTTTACCGGAACCGTACAGGCTTGCTTGTCAAACAATGTTACAGGTATAGGTGATTTATAATTAATTTATATTAATGTTCATTTTAATTTTAATCAAAAATCAGATTTGCGCATACGCTGGAACCGGTGACGTTCTTATCGTTCAAGAATTATTAAGAATTTGTTCAGAACCTGTTAACGGTAAGGACGACAGTATTTATGGTACACCAATTACGACTCCTGTTGTCAGTTGTTGCGATCATGGTAAACGTATGGGATCTAATCAATCGGCTGATGATACTCAAACAAAGAACAAGACACCTAATTCGAGGTAGAAATATTTAATTACATTAATTGTAATTAATTTGAAAGACAGCAATATTAATAGTAATCAATATTATTAATAATATATAATAAAAATAGAGAAATTGGGATATCACAAGCAATTGCATCGCTCGGAGTAGGAGTCGTTGGACTCGGTGAAGGTAAAGAAAATTCAAGAATCTTTGGACAGGTAATATTTCAACCCTAAAAAAAAGAAATAAAATAAAATAAAAATAAACATGATTAAACTATAAATAATAATAATTTTGTAAACAGGTTGGAAGATATGGTCCGACACAAGCAAGACGTGCGGTGCCCTTAGCAATGGCTCTTTCATCACTTTCAAATCCAGAACCAGCATTGTTAGACGTTTTAAACAAATACAGTCACGACAATGACGTAGACGTTGCACACAATGCAATATTAGCATTAGGATTGGTCGGTGCTGGTAGCAATAATGCACGATTAGCAACAATGCTTAGACAATTAGCTGCATATCATGCCAAAAATCCATCGCATTTATTCCTCGTACGAATATCTCAAGGTCTTGTTCATCTAGGAAAAGTAAGAAATTCTAATCTAATCTAATATATATGTTTATTAATATTATATTATTATTTTAGGGTACACTATCTTTATCACCTATGCATTATGCATCAAGAATTTTAGATCAAACGGCATTGGCTGGATTGATGGTGGTCCTTGTTGCATGCTTGGATTGTAGAAATTTGATATTGGATAAATCTCATTATTTAATGTATTGTTTAGCTACTGCTATGGAACCTAGATGGTTGGTCACACTGGATACAAATCTCAAGGTTACTCAAATAATAATTATATTTGAAAGAACTATCCTATTCGTAATTTATATTATTATTTGACTTGAATTTGTTAATGTTTAATTTGAAAAATCGCAGATACTTCCAGTTTCTGTCAGAGTTGGACAAGCTGTTGACATAGTTGGAAAAGCTGGTAATCCTAAATCCATAGCTGGTGGTAACGTTCACACAACACCAACCCTTTTAACGCACAATGAAAGGGCCGAGTTGTTGTTAGACGAATACGAACCATTGTCCAGCGTATTGGAAGGTTTTGTTATTTTACGAGAGAAAACTGATGGATGAACCATCCTAACAAAAAAAGAAAAAGAAAAAGACATCTTTCATCGTTCTAAATAAACACCGTAAAATTATATTTTATTTTTTTTTTGAATGTATAATGAATTAAAAAAAAAAACTAGGTTTGAGATTAGATTTTTTCTGTTGTTGTTGTTGTACAGGTTTGCGTTTATTTAACTTTAGGGACTAGCGGAAGCAGCAATGTGCTTTAAACAACAGAAATAATGTACATTGGTATGCAATTGCACAGTGGGAACAACAACGCTGCACCATGATCAAAATACGTGTCTCTCTCTCTCTCTCTCTCTCTCTGTATGTGTTTATTATATGTTTTTCTTCAACATTTAAACAGATTGTTAATATCTGTTTTATCGATTTTTCAATTAGTTTTTTTTTAAATCCCATAAGCATTGTGCTAATCCTAAATACCTTAATTATATATATATATAATAAAATAATATAATACATATATATATATTATATTATATTATTTATACTATATAAATAAGATAAAATAAAATGTTTTACTACACAACACACGAAGGAAGCGAATTTAATTCGTATACAACTCGTGTATATGTGTAATGAGATGTAAATGGTATGTATGTGTGTTTATACATATGCATATTTTTCTATGAAGGTTTGTGATTTCTACGTGGCATATAAAAAAAAAAAAAAAGAACAAACATAATTTATGATGTGAGGGTTTGTTTATAAAAGGGGTGGGGCAGGGCGAGGGCGGAGGTGGGGGGAGAGGGGGAATAAAATATTTCGACGGATTGTTTCTTGATTCTCGTTACTTTTCCATAACATTATTTTTCTTTCATACGCGTTGTCATACACATTATTTATCATCATAGTGCATTTTCTTTTCGCATAATTTCAAGATATTTTTATTGTTGTTGTTGTTGTAAATATATAGATGTGTATTATATTATATTATATTACGAGTCGGTAGGTTTTATTTGGAATTTTATTTTTACCGAGTAGATCATGGCGCTCGCGTATGACATTTTTATATTATTTCATTTTTCCCCCCCCCCATTTAGTTGTTTTTTTTTCTTTTTTTTAATATTATAACGGGGGATGATCACCACCCACCCTTCTCGCGAAGAAAATGTGAGAAAATGTACAAGCTTTACATGTAGATGTTAATGATGCACATATGCAACGTGTTTATTAACACTAACGGACTCAGTTACTTTTTTTTTTTTTGTAAATATCTAATGAACATTCTCTTTTCTTCTTCTTACTTTTTTTTTTTTTTTTTTTTTTTTATAGGCACATGACTTAAAGTAAGAGACGATATATTTTTTTTTAATACGAAGGAGCACGCACACTTAACACAGTAAATATACACACACACGTGCTTCGCATGTGTGTCGCCGCATGAATTTTATTGTATGTTTTTATTTTTTTTTTTTTTCTTATTTAGATGCGTGTGAAAAATGTGTGTTGTGGTTGTTAAATGCGTAAATGGAGTGCTACGAATGGAACTCGATTTTGAATCATTTTTTTTCTTTTTTTTTTGTTTCGTTTTACTTTCACATGAGAAGACTATTTTTTTTTTTCAAATTTATTTATAATCAATGCGCATACTTTTCTTTTTCTTTTTTAACACGTTTACGCCGGCGCGTACCACCGGTGGCCCACAATAGACTGTCTCATCGGGCGGCGCGTACCACCGGTGACCCGCACTAGACTGTCCCATCGGGCGGCGCGTACCACCGGTGGTCCACCTTAGTTTAGGTTTGAACAAGCAAAAATCACGCGCCGCCAGATGAAGCGCATTTTAGATTCGAGTGCCGCCCCACAGCGCAGACACTGAAAATCGGCGCCGACGTCAACGTGTTAAAATGTTAATTTAGAGTTTAAATGTAAAAAAATTGTTAGTGCTTTTCGCTAAACTTGACGACGAATAATCTTTTTTGTTTTTTTTGTGTTTTTTTTTCTTCTTTTCATTTTCATTTTTATTTTCGTTAAATTTTGCACTCTAATGTAGAGTGTGTGTGTGTGTGTGTGTGTGTGTTATATTTGATATAAGTCGCATAAAAAAAGGGTGTGTTTTTTCTTTTCTTTTTCCATTTCGAGTCAATAATCTGGTATTTTTTTTGTTAAATCGCAAGTGCCTTTTTTATTCTTTTCTCGTTCCCCTTTTACTAGACCATGTTCGTTTATTTGAATATGAATCTTTATCAAAAATATTTTAGAATGATGCCTGTGCAAGGTTTCTGAATGATTTGTTTGGAAATATTTTAACGAAACTTTTACTGAAAGATTTCAAAACTTTATCGTGTTATGTGAGACAGTACACTTTTGTTTTTTTTTTTTTTTTTCATAAAACACACAATTGAAAGAAAATAATAATTATTATTTTTTTAAACAATATTACTTGTGTCACCGGAATATTTGCTGTTCTAATTTATTGCGACACATTTGTTCCGTTAATTAAATTTCATTTTAGTTTTTGTATTCCCCGCCCCCCTCTGTCCACTTTTGAAGTTAATTTTAACATGTATTCAAAAACATTCTGTATAAACATAATTCTCGACAGGAACAACACTGCCCTAACGCTAAATGCGCAATATTTCAATTAGGATTTTCCTTTTTCTTCTTCTTCTTTTTCTTCTTGTTGTGGTAAGTGTGAATGCGTGTGTTGAAATTTGTATGTAAAACGATGACGAGTTAAAAATACATAACTTACTTCCATTTCATAATCATTTTTTTATTCGATTGCGTTTTTACTTATCATTGTATTCATTTTTATTTCTTTTATTTTATTTTATTTTATTTCATTTCATTTCATTTATTTATTTATTTATTTTATTCATTTTCAAACGCACTCGCACCGATTGTTTTTTTTTTTCGGCAAGCCGAACCACCTAACTAACTAACTAACTAAACTAACTAAACTAAACTAAACTAACTATAATTTTATACGTTTAAAGAGTTTCGCATAATATTAAAATATAATATAATAGTAATAGATAAAAATTAATAATAATATAATAATAATAATAATAATAATAATAATAATAATAATAATAATAATAATAATAATAATAAAGATGACAGCGTTTTTCTATATAAATATAAATATAAATATATATCTGTATATATATATTGAAATATATATTTATATTTATATTATATAATAATATAATATATATATATATATATTATATAAATATATATATTTATATTTATATAAATATATATTTATACATAATATAACTTAAAAAGATAATAGCAGATTTGTAAATCGTAACATTTTGCAGATAATTTTATGAGCGTGTTTCTTTGTTTTCTTTCATATCCCTGTTCTTCTCTGTGTTTGTGTTCAATTTTTTCCCCCTTTTATAATTATTGAATTATTTATTTATTTATTTATTTATTTATTTATTTATTAATCCAAGCGAGAAATTTCTTTGTCCACCTTCCCTTTTTCTTCCCACCCCCTTTTTATTTTTTTTTATTCGTGCCAATATTTTTGCCTTTTTAATACGTTGAGTGTGCCACGTCAGTCATCGATGACTGACGATGAACTTTGCGTTCAAGCCATGTCAGACACCGGTGCCTGACGCTCAACTTGTGCACGGTTTGTTTTTCCTGCACGGTGGCCTGACAAAGATTTCCGTAAGAATTCACGTGGCGCACGCACACAACTTGTTAAATATGTTTGTTTTTTTTTTTTTTTTTTTTTTTTTTTAAATTAATTATTATCATTATTTACAATATGCAGTATTGTATTTATTAGTTTATTTATGAATAATAATTATAGCACAAGTTTCTTCTCTATTAATTCTTATTATCGCTGGAGGACCACCATTGAACAAAATGAATGATTTAATTGAATTACAATCAAATTGTTGGTTTCTATGTCAAATTAATCCCTTTATGAGTACATATTTATTTGAAAATTACTTTGAAATATTATATATTAATTAATTAATTATATTATATTATAATAATATAAAAAATTACTCGCATTACTTTCAAATAAATCAACCAAAATGAAGTTAGTAGAGTTTTAAATCTCGTCACAGTTTCAATGAGAAACGTATCTCAAAACGTCATGCGAGTTTTTTTTTCCCCCAAACAAACAACAAATGCATGTGACGTATTGATACGTCAAATGTAGCCAAAGGGTTAATTTACCCTTCTCTTATTAACCCTTCGTTTATTAACTTTCTTTTTTCTTTTTCTTTTTTTGTCATTTTTTATTAAATTTTTTCTCTTTGCTTTTAAGATCAATGTTTTCTCATAGTTTGTTTTTTTTTTCTTTCATGATGAAGCCGAACGAAGATTATGTTTGTTTATTTATATATATATATATATATATATTTTTTTAAATCTATGTATGTAATGTGTAAAAATGTGTTTTTATGCGTGTGATGATGAATATGATCGAACACG
>NW_015149127.1:214285-251729 GCF_001465965.1 Polistes dominula
TATAATATATAAATATATTAATATATATTATATACTAATATATATTAATAATATATATTAATAATAATTATTAATATTATTATTATATTAAGTATTACCATATTAAGTTTAGTTAACCCTTTACGTGTTCTGAACGCATATAATAAACCTTTGTTCTTGACTCAAAATATATGACGTGTTATAAAAAAAAGGGTTGTTTAATATTTCCAAATTGATGATATATATATATATATATAAACATATTTCATAGATATATTTTATTCTTTGACTTGAATTCAACGGCAAGCAAAATTGGAAAGTTTTCGGACTCACCGAATGATAGTGCCTAGTGGCGTTTGGAAGAGTGAAGGCGCGTTGAGTACCAAGGGGTGGATAGTTTCTGGGAGCCGGGGAACGCGCCGATGACCTTCCAACTGCCCCGCCCACGCAAACACAACACAAACACAAAAACACAAATAGAGACACGATGGTAGTTTTCCTCCTTTCTTTTTTTTCTTTTTTTTTTTTTTTTACACGACGATAGGTAGAGAGATAAAGAAAGAGGCATTTAGTGAAACTTTGCGTGATGATTTTTTACCACCCCTTCATCAACCCATTCCCATTCGTTCTTTTCTTTATTTATTTATTTATTTATTATTTATTTTTTTTCTTCAAAATAAATGGCTCACATGTAATTGATCGATGAAATTGATTAAAAGCATAGTAAGATGCGAAAGAAAAGTACGAACATCATGCGCCAAAATAATGGGGATGATTAATAAACGTTCCATGCCGTTGAAACATCATTTTCTAATTTTCATTTAATAATAAGGAGTGATGATGTGTCTTTTTTTTTTTCTATTTTCTAAAATTCCGTGTCTCAAAGAATGTATTATAAACTACAATGTTATTTTCTTTTCTTTAATAATTATAATCTTTGTATTATTTTAATCATTGCATAATCTTTGCAACGTGAAACGTATAAGTCTCACCTGTAATAAATGGAAAGTATTCTAAATTAAGAACGGCATAGAACGTGTTAAAAAAAAAATAAAAAATAATAAAATGAGAAGGAAAGATTATCTGAACAATCTTCCAATAATGTAATGATAATAAAATCGAAGAGGAAGAGTATGATTGTGTGTCTGTGTGTGATTAATATTGTTATTTATTAATTCTCTATCTGTCTTTTTCTCTCTTGTATCCTTTTAATTTTTTTTCTTTTTTTTTTTTTAAATAAACCCCTCTGTGTATCATGCAGGAAAAGTTAGAAGAGCAAGAGGCTTCATTTTTACACGTTGTTAGCAAAACTATCGAAATATTATTATAGAGCTGGCTGATCAAATAATCAAATACAATAGAATAGAATGGAATAGAATAGAATAGAATAGAATAGAATGAAATAGTAGTAAATAAAAATTAGAAAGAAGAAACAAAAAAATAAAAGAAAAATGAGGCCAAGGCCAGGCACATTGAATTAGGTCGACGGCGTACACATGCTTAAGCAGAATACATCACCTGTTAGATTTAATGAGGGGTCGTCCATAGGAGAGTGTGGTATATATATATATATTTTTTTTATTAATTGTTCGGTGCACTCAAAAAAAAAAAAAATAAATAAAATAAAATAAAAATAAAAAGGGTAAAAAAAAAAACAAACAAACAAACAAATAGAATAAAAAAAAAAAAGAAACAACGCAACGAGTCCTGCTTGAGTTACACACGTACTGTGGTTTTTTTCTTTTACCCTCCCACCCCATCATTTCCTTTCGTTAAAAAATAATTCTCAAAGGATCACAAACAACACACACGATTCCTATTATTATTATTATTATTTTTATTATTATTGTATAATATCCTTAAATCCTAAATTAATGATTTGCTTACGCAAGGAATTCGTCGTTAATTTCCACGTTAGCAAAATCTTAACGAGACTTTGTATGAAAGGTCTCTTCTTCTCAAACTCTTCATTATTAATTTATTAATTAATTAATACAAAAAAAAAAAAAAAATAGAAAAAAAAATTAATAACGTTAACCCTTTGTCTTTGTTTTTCTTTTTTCTTTTGCAACAGCCATTTTGCAATCCTCGAAGCGCGAATTAAAAACAGTTAAGAGAGTGATCATGTTAGTGTTTATGTGCGAACGTGTGGACATGTATGAGAGATGATTTTTCGCTTATGTTTTTTTTTTTTTTTTTATATGATACATAGTTATATGAATAAAAATGATATTATATTTATTTTCAATAAATTATTATATATATATATGTATATAAGAAAAAAAAAGAAAATATATCGAATAGAATTACTCACCGTTGTAACTGGGCCCACTCGATTTGTAACTAAAACCATCGTCGTCTTCCCATGGTCTTGCGTGATCTATGTTTCTCGATGGTGCTGCATTAAAAAATTTATGTTTTTTGTTTTCTCCCCCAATATTATTTGACGAAACGAACGAGGGATAAAAATAAAAAGTTTAAAATTAAATTCGACGCATCTCGTTCGTTCGTTCGTTTGTTTATTTGTTTGTGTGCCTTGCAAAATGAGGATGATCATGGTTCCATACATGAAATATATATAATAATATGTACTTCAAATGTGTTATATAGTGTATAAATAAAATATAATTAATAATTAAAGTTCACCCATTTAAATGTTTCAATATTATTAGCAACATAATTTGTTGAATGATATCTTTGAAAAAAGAAAAACTTACACGCTCCAACAGGACTTTCGTATCGCAGCCTATAAGTTGGTTCCCTCGCAGCCGATGGTGTCCTTGAAGCATTTCTAGGATCAACGTTGGCAGCCTTGTGTCTTAAATTTTCTCGATCCTTTTCACGATCCTGTAGGAATACTTTAGCTATTCCCGTGTCAATCTTACTCAACTCGTCCTGTTCTTTTTTCAATTTTTGCTCAACCTCTTTGATGTACATCTTGTTATCTACCTCGTCCTCGTCATCTGATGCGGGTACTCCCTACACGTGCACGCACATACACAGAAACAATCAATAAATTAATGACAATCATTGTTTTTTGTTTTTTTTTTTAAAGTGATTCACACTAGTGTCCCTTAAAGGGTTTAAATATTTATTGAACAATTTACCTTGTAAGTATCTGACCATCGTCTACGTCTTTCAGGATCTGTGTAAGGATAAGGCGGAGCTGGAAAATCGTCTCTTTCTATTGGCGGTTGAGCACCAGGCGGAGGTTTCATAGCATCAGGATAATGTGCCAATTCGATTGGTTCGTCATTGTCAACCTGACTTCCAGCAGCAGGTGACTTTGGTCGAGTTTCGCTCAGAGCATCGACCAATGCTCTCATTCCTGATCTGCTACTACGTCCTCCGCTACTTCTTATCGAACGAGATGCTATTCAAATTGAAACATAAATAAATTTATAATTATCAATACTAATTCCATTAATAATATAATTTAAAACCCCTTGAGTACTGAATTTGATCTGAAAATTTGTATATTAATTTCTTACTATATATGGATTAATAATATAAGTAAAAGAGTAATACATTTTTTTTTATTTGGAATATATTTATATTAGTGACATATAAATATATATATATTTTTTGCAACAAAACATTTCAATTAAAAGATATAAATTAAATATATATAAATAAAAACAAAATAGAAATATTTATATATTTATATAGATGACGACGAGTCTCACTCGTCAAATGTACCCAAAGGGTTAATATGGCTAACCCAATTCATAAAAGTACCCAACACGTCACATTGTGAGGGTCAGTGGGAAGATTGACATACGAAAAATAATCATTTTTAAAATTGTTTCAAATGAAATGCCGAGTTTGTTCCAAGATAATAATGATAAAAAAAAAAAAAACAGATTGTTTGATAAAATTGAACATACAACTGGGTCTATGAAAATGTGGGCTCGTCGGTGGTTTGTCGTAGGGTTGTATCGGACGTCTCAGATATCCTTGACTCGGTGTTTCAGTCAAATAAGAATAAGTGTAAATCCTAGAAACATCTTCGGGTCCTCCTCTTCCGTATTCTCTCAGGATCAATCCAGGACTGCCAGTTCGTGCAGGATAATACTGAGGCAATGAATTCAAATTCTTCATCACATTTACAAATTTTCATTTTACTTTCGTTTAAAAAAAAAAAAAACAAAATCTTTCATTAATTTATTTATGTTTTTTTTTTTTTTTTTTTTAAATAACATTACCATAATATTTCAGTGTCAAGTGAATTAGAAAATGAAAATAAAGAAAATATATATATATATAAGGATTAGGGAATTCCTTTGAAAAATCTATACAAATAAATGATTTTGATCAAGTTAATAATAATAATAATAAAAATAATAATAATGGTAAGAAGAAGAAGAAGAAGAAGAAGAAGAAGAAGATGAAGAATATTAGGATTTTGTTGTTGTTGAAAGGAAGACCCTTTGAAATGGTTCGTGTGCATACCTTGCGACTGAGACTGCTGTAAGGGCTGCATAGTGATCCGTTCAGGCTTGGCGTGCGTGACCGCAATGAAAACTATACACAATGACCGTGCGAAAAAAGTAAACAACGATTAAGAAAGCAATAAATAAAAAAGAATTAAATAAAAAGAGAGAGAGAGAGAGAGAGAAAAGAGAAATCAATTTAAAGTAAAAAAAAGGAATAAAAAATATGACACATAGTATTATATAAAATTATGTATGATCCACATCAAATATGTAAAATCAAAAAAAAAAAACAAAAAGAATAAAAATATTTTTCTTGTAAAAAACAAAAAAAAAAAAAAGAATATCGAAGCGTGCGTAAAGAATAGGGTAACAAAACAATTGAACGATGCATGTCAAAGCGATACAACATTATTGGTTTGTTTTAAGGTTTTTTTGTTTTTTTTTTTTTGGTCTATGTCTCTTACAAGAGAGAGAACAACACCATAACTTCTAAGAAAAAGCTATTATTAAAAAACATCAAGCTCTTGTTTGTTGTTGAGTGTTGCTGTTTTGGTGGTTGCATTTCTAGCATTTTGTTTTCTACTTTGATGCATCTTGATGCGTATACATACAAAATTCAATCTAAATCTCTCAACGTCAAACAAAATTGTGTGTTTCAAATAAACAAACAAATTATTACTCTTACAACACTATTGGTATGATGGTTTGTACAGAATCAAAAATGAAATGAAATATACATCGAAATGATTTTTGTTTTTTTTTTTTGTTTTTACGATGAACACTAAATGCATTCGAATACAATGCAGCAAACGTGCATTCCAAATACAATCTTTTTTTTATGTGCGATGATAACGTTAATTCAAATATTCTTTTTTGTTTTGTTTTGTTTTTTTTTTCTTCTTAAGCCTGTACAATTCACACACACACACACACGTATGCAACACATTTGCTTATTTTTTTTTTTTGCAAATATTCCTTCGTACACAAACTTCAAAAATTACTAGCAACAAAAGCTTTAACATAATTCATATGCGTACACTGTGCACTTTTTATGTTTTAACGAATATAATACATGTAATATAATAATTAATTAGACAAAAAAGAAAAAGAAAATCAAATCAAATCAAATCAAATAAAATAAAATCCAAAAATAAGAAACAAAAAGCTTTAAGCTGAATAAAATCAAAATTAAAAAAGAACAAAAGAAAGAAAGAAAAAAAAAAGAAGACATTTAGCAATTACCCATAACAATACGCACTTAATATTTACAAGATAAAAAATTAATATTATTTGTTTAATATACAAATGTACAATAATAACATACACTGTACATTTTTAATACGAGTTTCTTCCGTATATCTAGGAATAATTCTCGTATTTGATATTAATTAAAAAAAAAAAAAAAAAAAATACTATTATATTACTTACGTTATATTATTATCGATTACGATTATCTCGTAAAGTAATAATTTGTCGATTACATAAATATATGTATATATATATATACATATACATATATTTTTAATTTTTAATCGGGATCCACTTACGCGTAGATCACAAAATTGAGAATACCAGATGATGATATCTCGTTAATTTATATATATATATAAAAAAAAACCTAAACATTACAAATGATTTTCTTACAGACCGAATTTACCTGCATTTCCGAGGCGCTACTGGAAATTCTTTCGGATTCTCTGTGCTGGGGAGTGTGAGCACCTTCCCCGTGTCCATTGACAATACCATTGGGTCCGGTTGGACCTGGACCACAACGTGGATGCCAAATGGCTGCACCTTGTAAATACATTTCTTCACCATCACCGAATGGGTCACCGCATTTAGTGCAACGGGCACAAGTTGGATGGAAATGATGATTATCACCAGCTTGTAGTACCTTGCCGCTTATGTAACGATTACAATAAGCACACTTTACCCCAAATTGTTTTTGATAATCTTTCTCGCAGTAAGGCACGCCGTCTCTAAATAAAAAAATACAATATTTTGTTTCAATATACAATGGTTTTTAACATTTTTCTTTTTTTTTTTTATAACGACTGATGATAAGATTGCAAGTATTGATTTGTTTTAATGGTACATCAGATTTTATAAATATATTTAAAAAATAAATGATTTATAAAGGTGTAAAGTTGATAAAAGTAGACTAACTTTCCCATATATTCGCCATGTAGAACGGTGTCACAACTGTGACATTTAAAACACCAAACGTGCCATTGACGATCGAGAGCAACCAAAGCTTGACCTTCTCGCAATTGGTTTCCGCAGCCAGCACAAGCACCAGGGTCACTAGTGGCATCACCGGATCCTCGAGTACCACCAATATTCCCTACTGGTGTTGAAGCTTCTCGTACAGGGATGCCAACGCATCGATGACATAAAGCTTGACCTACGAGCCAATGAAACGAAAATTGTATAGATCCGGTCACAGTCCATAATTTCGATTAATATTCAATCTTTTTTTTTTTATAATATATGGATTATGTTATTTATCGTTTAAACCCATTGACTGTCGCCAGTGTTGCTTTAAATTTTTCAAAATATAATAATAATATTAAGTTACTGATATAATATTTTCATGGTATTGATAATTCATGGTTTTTAAAATCATATAAATATTGTATTGAACCTTTTTTTAATAATTCTTAACGCAAATAATCATTTGTAATTAATCTAAAATTGCTGCAGCAGCACACACACACTACGAGATTTCAATGGATTAAAACGAATCACATTTGTTAAAACTTCTTCTTCTTCTTCTTATATTATTATATGAATAATAATAGTATTTAAAAACAATAGAGAAAATATCGTTCTATTTCGATAAAAATTTGCTAAAATGTTTGTTTTCAACTGATAAGAAATATATATCATTTAATCTCGCGATAGTTTATCAATTCTGATAGTTGATTATTATTGCACTTTCTTGGTAATCGAAGTATGACTAATCATCATCATCATATCCAACCTACTGCAGCCTACCAACTTATCTCTCATACGTAACACGCATATATATATATATATATATGTATGAGTAAAATGCATTAGAGTATTAAAAATAATTGTTAATTAATCGAAAGGAATGTGTATTGTTAATGAAAACCATCAAGTATATGATCGGTGCATCGTTTTCCTCGGAATTCACCTTCAGACTGGCAGGTGGTCATCTATGAAAATTCTTATATTAAATATATGGTTTATATGACTTTCCAAACATTGCACATGTGTGTGTGCAACGGTAATAATATTCCTAATTAATAGAATTTAAGATTATCATTTTATGATTTTAGCACATTTTTACATATGTGCAATATTTGGAAAGTTATATAAACAATATTTAAAAAATAAAAGAAATTTCACAGAAGACAACGTGTCAGCAGTCTGAAAGATGAATTTTAAGGAAAACAGTGTGCACTAATCATATACTCCGAACTTTTAAACAACATTAGACATTTTTTACGATTAATTAACAATTGTATTATACACGAATTATATATATATATGTATGTATATATATGTAATACTTTCTAGTCTTTGCACGTATTGACCTTGTAACACTGAGAAACGACGATTTATCTGAACGGTAATTTGCCTTTAACAGAACGACTGCTTATGCTAATTTTATGACTCGTTTCAAACGCACTCACATACATATGTACATACATACATACATACATATAGACACATATACATACGTAATACGATGCTTTATCTATTCTTCCACGAATTATTCTTCTTCGTTTATTTCTTTTAGAGATGAGGGAGGGAGGGGGGAAGGGGTATAATTTTAAACGGAAATTACCTTGTACGAGAGATACTTTCGTTCCTTGTCCAAGCAACGGTTGTCTGCATCTTTGACAGTGAAAACAATTAGGATGAAATGCGTGCTTCTCTCCGGCTGTTACTACGTCACCTTCCACGTATTCCCCACAACCGGCACATTTTGTACCCCAACGTTCTCGATAATCCTATAAAACAATGTGCAAGATAAAAGGGTTAATAATAACAATATTAATAATAATAATAATAAATTGCCAATTATTAATCGATATTATTGTTAATAATTTGTTAACCCATTCGAGACCACAACTTTCTGTTGTTCTAACACGGTTCCCAAATACCATTTCTTTTCTTTTTTTTTTTTTTTTTTTTTATATTGGCAATTTTACAGTGACAAATTTTGTCTTTCTATACTTTAAAGATACTATTTATACAAAAGAAAAAAAAAAAAGTCTTATCTGGACGAATATTTTACTCAAAATAACTGATAATGGCTCAGTTTATGATTGCACACATGGTGTGCAAGTGGTCTTGTGAATAGGTTGTTGATGAACAATATATGTAGTAAATGATGGTGTTTGCTTTTAATATTTAATTATTACCTTGGTACAATAATAGGAACCTTCCCGAGCAAAGAATCCACCCTGCGCTAAACTGGCATTGCACTGTGCGCATTTGAAACAACTTATGTGAAAGTACTTGTCTTGAACCCTTAAAACCTCCCCGCTGCACTTCTTCTTACAAGACTGGCAAAATGTTTTCCCTGTAAATAAATCAATCGAAATAAATATCTAGCAATGGCTTGAATGAGAAGGGGGGAGGAGGAGGAGAGGGGGGAGGAGGAGGAGAAGGAGGAGGAGGAGGAAAAATTGATACAGTACTGGGAACATGTTAATCAATGACATGCACGATTTCATTGGGATGCATAACACGTAGGCATGGTCTCTAACTATGGCATACGTTACAAATTAAATCCCGAGCGTAGTAAAAATACGCTCGAACGTATTTTATGTGTGTGACTCATTGTCACAGAAAGAGAGAGAAAAAGAGAGAGAGAGAGAGAGAGAGAGAGAGAGAGAGCCACGTTAGTAGACGTTTTACCGGTTGCCATATGGGAAAAGAAAAAGAAGTAAAAGGTATTACAAGACACTTGCCACAAGGTACATTTATAAGATCCGTGGCCATCGAAAACGGGTGAAGGCCTTCCTCCTTCTTTCCTAGTGCTAGTACTTGTCTTCGTTTTCTATACTTAATAAATCTTATCGCGGTTTACTTACTTGTCGCGAGGTGCGGTCTCGGATAAAGTACAGTGCGGTTTTTGTACTTTGACGATTCAAGTATTAAATCTTACAATAATATTACTTTTTTTGTTTGTTTGTTTGGTTATTTTTTCTTTTAATAGAATGAATTTCTTTCTTTTTTTTTAATTTATTTATTTCTTTACAGTGCATAATCAATAAGGAAAAAGAAAAAATAATGCAATGCACCACCACCATTGTGATGAGACGATGATCATTTTTGATCATTTAAATTTCTTTCAACTATATCACCTCGATTTTATTTAGTTTCTTCAAAAATGATAGATTATAGAGATAATCTTTATAATAGTTGTTCTATGATACGCTAGGCAGACCTTAAAAAAGTATTGTATAATTGTGAAAGCGTCGTCGAACGTCAAATAACTGATTGGAATGCCCATTTCAAAGTTACAAGCCATAGTTCCGCTTCCTTTTCAAACATTCTCTCTTTTATATATATACACCACACATTGATATCGAAACTTTCTACATAACAGCTAGACATATTGGCGTGACTAGTTTTTTTCTTCTTTTTTCTTTTTGTATTTCCAATCAACGGACAATAATCCTAAGAAATGTGTACGCTTACAATGAGTAACAGGATTATTAAGGAATATTAGTTTTTTCTTTTTATTGTTTATTTAACCAGTAAATTTAATCTATATATATTTATATATTTATTTTATATATTTTTATATATTTATTTTATATATTTTATATATTTATTTTTATATATTTGTTATTTAATATAATATAATAATTATATATTTATATTAATTATAAAAATAATAATTTGAAAAAAAAAGAAAAAAAAAAACAACAAGGTTTATCGCATAAATCAAATTTCTCTTGACAATGTTAAATTTATTTTTAATGTAAATGAAATTTGTTGTAAAATAAAATTCATGAATTTCAACTAAAATCATTAAAATAGAATAATAGACAAGACAAACTAGTTTTCACATAAAAGGAATGATCTTCTTCTAAAATGAGTTTTGAGTCATCATCATCGTTCAAAGAGTACATACATGTAGTATATATATATATATACACATTTATATAAAAATAAAAAAAAATAAAAAGAAAAAGGAAGAAGGAGACAAAAAGAGATAGAATGATCTGAACAAGTGACTCCATTGATACTTCCCTAACTCTTTCATTTTATTTCTTTATTTTCTGTCTCACTCTCACTAGCTTTTTCTCTTCTTTCTTGACATCGATTTATTATCCTTTTTTCTTTTTCTTTTTACCTTTTGCATTTACTTCGTGCCTCCGCGTATCAAACTAAAATAACATCGTCGACAAGTGACACAGAATGAAAAGAAAACAAAAAAAAAAGTAAAATAAAAAATAATAATAATAATAATAATAATAATAAAAAAACATTAATAAAAGCAATCGTTGTCTTATTATTATTATTATTTTTTTTATTATTATTATTATTACCTGACATACAAGTAAAATAAGTTATCACGTTGATCTCCGACGTGTGCAAAAAAAAAGAAAAAAAAAAAAGAAAAAAAGAGAAAAGGTAAATAAAATAAGAAAAGAGCAAAAAAAAAAAAAAAANAAGAGGGAAGGAGAAGAGAAAGGGAAATTGCAAAAAATACATTGGGCGTAAAGCACATGTATCGAGAGACCTTTAAAAATACTCGGTGATATCATGAAAGAGCTCTTCTCGGATATATTTGACGTCATCGGATCATCACGTGTGTGTTAAGGTCACCATACAACACATTACTTTTTAATCTTCTCTGTCTCTCTCTCTCTCACACACACCACACACGTGTAACTTTATTATTTTTCCAATCTTTTTTAAATATTTCTTTTATAACCTTGATATATTTAATTGGACCTCTCTCTCTCTCTCTCTTTCTCTCTGTGTGTGTCAATACTTTTATATGCATTTTTCAAAACTGAATATATCATAAAGTCATTTATAAAATAATTAATTTCTCATTTTTTTTCAGACACACACGTGTACGCTCATATTTAAAAAAAACAAATCATTTCAATAATTAATTCTTCAAATTGTAAATTGAAAATAGAAAATATATAAATGCAAAAAAAAAAAATGAATTTGAAATAAAATTGATATGAAATATGTTAACGTCTCTCTTTAGTAAATGAACTGCTACTACCATCAACGTCGTTACACCATGATCTTGTTGAAAGTTAACAAGAATTGCAGTGGGTGGCATCCGGGAATTTTTGCAACAGAATTACTTAAATCCGAGGACAAATTCTGTACATCTGTGGCTTGTTTTAATATTTCTTTCCACTCCCACATTGTACTATACGAAATTATTCATGGGAAATAAATTAATTTATAACATTAAGAAAAAGAAAAAGAGAGAAGAATCTATCGGTTTACAAGCCTTTTTTTTTTCTTTTTTTTTTTTCTTTTTAATGGGTTCCCGTCGACATGTAACTCCTCATGCGTTCTACATGCACCGTTTCTCGGTCGTGGTATGTTAATATGATTCATAAGTGGACTAAATAGGATGTCGCAAAGTGGGGTCAAATGCAACGACCCCAAGGAGACTCTTCTTCGTTTCTCTCTCTCTCTCTCTCTCTCTCTCTCTTTCTTTCTCATTTACACGCTCTGGGTCACCATAATTAATCGACTATCGGATCGTATTAACTATGTTTACAATTGAAAAATTAATTTTGCTATACTAATTTATTTAATATATGAACAACAACAACAACAACAACAACAACACATTTTATTCGATGATCTATCCAAAACCCGATTATTTATTTAAAAGGTTTCCAAAATTAATTTCATATGTATTTAATTAATTTCTAATTTTTCATTAAATAATTATGCTTAACAATCACGAATAATTTTCTTCTCATACTTATTCTATCCATCTACTAAAATCATTTATATTCGATCTAATAAGAGGAATTAGAAATCAAGCATTAGAAATTTGTTTTATTTGGGTCATCGTGTTAATTATTCTATATTTTTTTTTTGTTTTTTTTTTATTATATCTTATTTGATCAAAAAGAAATACAAAAATAAATTAACTTGAAACACAAGCAATTGTTACGATATTTCAATTAATTATTTCCAATGGTTAATAATAACAAAGTAAACAAAAATGTTTTTAATATTTCAATTAAAGCTTTCTTTATATCCTTATAACACATGTTTCTTTCTGAAAATACTATTCCCTGAAATGATTATATTAGGAAGGAAAGAAAAAGTATGCTTCCTTTGAAGTACCAGATGGTATAACTAAAGGAACAAAAATTCGCATAATCTGGACCAAACATGTTTCGTTCTTAAAATCCCCTCCCCCTTTTCTCAAATGCATTATCTCTAGGTTTCTAAGTACTGTAAGTTTTCAATAGCCAGCTGGCCCTGTATTACAATTCAATTATTTCAATTGATTTCATGTTACACATTTTTTTCTTCTTCTTCTTCTGATTTACATACAACATCATAACTTTGCTTTTTCTATTTTTTTCTTTGTTTTTTTCGTGTACTATTATTTTATGTATTCTCAGAAATTATTATTAATGAATAATTAATTTGACTGCATTAAATAGTATAGAATTTTAAAGCCATCCTAGTATAATTTATTGGATTGTTCGGAACGTAATTTTGTTTTATCTTTTGTCAAAATGAAGACAATTTTTGTTCCGAGATTAAACTTGAGGTTTTTCAAGTGGATTTAAATAATTTCATTTATGAAATTTATACTCTCAACGATTTCACGTGTTGTTATTTACCAATTTGCATTAACTAATTTCAAAATAGTGTCAAGAAACAACGAAATTATTTTTCAAAAAACCTAATATATATATATGGACTAAGGGTGCCTCGCCACACGTTGCTGTGGCTCACAATCAGTCCGATACACACATCTTTAAGTCAACGAATTACCTTATACCACAATCTGTTGGAATCTTATCGAACTAACAGAAATAATCATGATTCTTTGTTAATAAACAAATAATTGCGATTATAAATTGAGATATAAACTATCCTATCTTTCAAGTTGAATGAAACTGCACAAACTCTGCTAAATTTTATTAAAATCGGCTCAATAGTTTAAGAGTCCATTGCGGACAGACAACGTGACACGTAATTTATATATATATATTAAAGAAACAAAGTAGTATAATTTAATATGTATTTAATAATATTAAATTATACTTAAGAATATCGAAGATAAATGGATAGAAGGGAATTCTCGCTAAGGATCATTAGCGGCACGTTAAAATCTCGATAGATCTAAAACTCGATAACTATATTATCGTTGAACAAACACAGACGCGATAACCGATGAGCAAAACGGTTATGAGAAAATTTAATTTCGCACCAAGTCAAAGCTCATAAACTCGCGTATAGTTCTTCTTTCTCTTTCTCTCTTATTCTTATACTTTTTTCCTACTCTCCTTAACCCTTACACACAAATACATATCACGCAAACGAACGAACGAACAAATATATCATAACACGCACACGTTTATACACGCATAAATCATTTATATACATTAAGATAATACGTTTAACCTTAATGTATCGACTAAATGTAATATTTCCTTTTACCGCTTCTACACTCAACACAAAGTTTCATAACCCCATTTATTAACTGATACCTCCCTCCCCCCTTCTTTCTCACCCTCCACCCCACTATTCACGCACATACACTATCAACAGCTGATCATATATTCTAACTTTTAAATGTTTGCCGTCACGAAACGTTTCAAATCGTTTCATTTCTTACTGAAATAATTATCACACGAGTTTGAGGTGTACGAAAAAAGAAAAAAAAATGTAAACTACGTGGAACAAAACAGTAAGAACAGTTTAGCGAATTTAAAATTACCGCGCGATTATACACGTTAAGATGAAAGAAAAAGAAAAAAGAAAAAAAAAATATAATACGATTATAATAAAATAAAATGAACTTTAAGTTAATTTCAAGCGAACAAAAACTTTGTCATTTTGCGTAATGACGATAAGCATGATATGAATTTAGAAAAAAGAGAAAAAAAAAAAAAAAAAAAAGGTAAAAACTACAAGGAAAAAATAAAAATAAAATTACAAAAAATTAACTTAGCTCGATCGTTTTAGAAGCTGTTTTTAAAATGTTATACACTTATAGATTACGATAGTGATAACGCTATCTTTCTTTTAATAGACTTCTATTAAACTACAGTCACACAAGTTGAAAATTTGGTTTGTGTAATGTAAACGTGTAAGAATACAGAATACATTAATTATCATTTTTTGAAGAGAATTTCAATTGTCAAAGTATAAATGACGAATGTAAAATATTTTTACAAAATGTGTGATGTACTTAACATTACGATTACGTGCTGATAATGAATCGTATTTAACGACCAGTTAAGATATAAATATATATTTGTGTGTGTGTGTGTGTGTGTAATTGTAATATATTGTATCAAAATTTGAATTACATTTACAATCTTCCCCAATGTCGTTCGATTTAAATCGTGATACAATAACTGCGTTATCGCGATTATTATTTTTTTTACTTTCGTTGTGTTGTTCTATCTAAAGTTTCTTATCAATCACATATTCAAGTTTACTTAGCTTGTATGTAATAATAAATTTAAAAAAAGGCAAGTGTAAAAACCCTGTTTTGTAACAACAAATGATTGCAAATTTAACGACACATATTTATAATCAAATCGAATTAACGGAAATGCAAAGATCCATCATTCACTCATAAAATATTTATATACACGTCGTACGTACGTTGTGAATATTTAATTAAACAAATTCGATTAAATTGATTGATAATGAATAATAATAATAATAATAATAATAATAATAATAATAATAATAATAATAATAATAAATTCATTCAAATTAAATGAAATACGAGAGAATGAATATTATCGTTGTTGTTCAAACATTTATTGGACATTGTATGAATACGTGATGTTTTTTATTTATACTTTTTCTTCATTACTACGATTAGGGTTAAAATGTGTGCATGAATTCGAGAACAACTCACTCCCTTAAAATATCACCATGGAGCAAGTAACAGCAGCAGCAGCAGCAGCAGCAGCAGCAAGGCACAGTTTCTCACGAACTGTTAAAACGTGACGGGGAAATATATCGAGAACGAAAAGCAAATAAGCTTCGTGATTGTCGTGTCTTGAGTCATGATACACACGAGAAATCGTGCTAACTTTGTCTCTACATGCTAAGTAACTTAATATATTTATTATATGCATGTGTATACTCGAGTTTGTATGTATATATATATATATATTACAAATGAATCCATTTATATAACATTTATATATATATATATATATATATATATATATATATATTTTGATATGTGTGCAAGTAATTTTATGTTCAAACAATTAGAGCATTATAATAAATATATTTTATTTATGCATACGAGTGAGTTGTATATGAAAAAAAAAAAACATTAGGAAACAAACGTGTGCTGTTTCTTTTTTCTTGTTTAATTATATAAAATAATTAGTTGTGTGTGTGTGTGGTAAAAATAATTGGGGGAAAAAAAGAAATAAATAAAATATCGTCAGAATATTTTCCTCCTTTCTCAATGTCAAATCGTAGAAAATCGTAAATGGCCATGAGAGGATTTACGTCAGATGGCACTGGGAGGAGTTGGTCGTTATCATGATCGTAAAACGTTCAAACCACGCCTTATACAGCATAAAAGAGAAAGAAAAAGAGAAAGAAAGAAAGATATTAATAATAATAATAATAAAAAAAGGATCCCTATTAAATAA
Source organism: Polistes dominula (assembly GCF_001465965.1). The sequence continues at coordinate 230,556 of NW_015149127.1, forward strand.
TCGATTAATTCATTCGCACGTAAATCTACAATATTTTTAATTAATCAAAAATACAATCGTCAATTATTATCAAAATGCAAATTGCTAAGCATTAAATTAGTTTGTTTTACCCTTTTTGAATTGTTTTTGCTTGTTGTTGGTGGTCTCTTCCATAGTTTGTTCCTTCTTGACCCCGTTGCTTTCACTCGCAATAAAATTCTCCGTCGTTTTTGACTTCATTGTATCGTTTTTTTTTTTTTCTTTTAACCTCGATTACGTAATTTTTCACGTGAGAAAGTTGTACGAAAAAAAAAAAAAAAAAAGAGAAAAAATTGGGAGACCTCGATGATAACACACCCAACAACCACACGTACACACACACACTGCAATACTTTCGCGGTTTCTTTTTTTTTTTTTTTAAATTTAATTTAATTAAATTAGATTTGATTCGATTCGATTTTATTTGATTTGATTTTATCGACAGATATTTTAGATATTTATATTTAGATATAAAATGATTAAATTAAAAAAAAAAAATATATAAAGAGGTATAAAGATCGTTGATCTATAGATCGTTTCGTTTGGATATAATGCACACGATGTAACCCGCACGATAGTCGAATGTAAACTGGCAACGACTCGGCAACTGAAGGAATTGAAAGCGTCCATCGCCAGCCAGCAGAGAGTATAATAGTCACGGTGATTAACGTTTTGATTGTCATCTTCAACAACGTGTTTACATTTTACGTATTGTGTTCCCACCTCTCAATCTAACCCCCTCCCCCCGCCAACACCTACCAACCTACCACCCGTATCATTGGATTGTCATAATTTGACACAGTATTTTAGTTTTACATGTTATTCCGTAAAAAACCTAATATTAATTAACTTATTTATATCTGCTATACTTCCTATATATTCTATACAATTAATTAAATAAATATATATATATTTATACAGGGTTATCGGGGTAATTGGTGGTACAAGCGAAAAGGGGATGATTCTACATGAAAAACTAAATTGAAAATATAGAATTAAAATTTTTCATTTGAAACTTTGTTTTCGAGAAAATCTACTTTGAATGTTTGCACAGTAAGCGTTTACTTGATCTGATAAGTTCGTAGGGTATTTCTGAAAAGTTCGTAGGATATTTCTGAAAAGTTCGTAGGTCCGTTATAACGAGACCTCAACGAAAAATTGTTATTCTATATTTTCGATTTATTTTTTCATGTAGAATCACCACCTTATCGCTTGTACTACCAGTTACCCCGATGATATCACCCTGTATATTAATTAATATACTTTACTTTAGTTTCATTATATCAATTTGTCTATTTATAGAAACAAAAATTAAATACAATTTTCTTATTAAATTAATTTCATTATCAGATTTAAATGAGTTAATAAATGATACACACCTATTAATAAATTAAAAATACAAGTTATACTATTTAGATAATTATTTTATATTAACACTTTAATGGGCCGCTCATACAACATGTGTGTGTGTGATAGCCGGAACACATTGTCAATTATTTTATTTCTAACTTTATATATAAAATTAAATTTGTTGTTTTGTGTTTTATGTTAATTTTTTCATGAATTTAATAGTTTTTTTTTAAATTAATTCTTCAAAAATATTATCGACGTTTGATTGCGTAGACGTGCGGCCATTAAAGTGTTAAAATTATTACTTAATTTTATAATATTATCAAGATAAGTCATAGATCAATTAAGTAGTTCAATTTATAATCGTAATAAGAGAGGTGTTACGCATACACTAGAATAAATATCACACACATATATATATATATATATATATATATATATATTTAGTCCTTCGTATTATTCCTGCAGTTATTTCTGAACAGCCACGTTAGCTCTGTATCATGTTTCCGAATTTTCTTACTTACCATATTATTATACGAATAACTCACGTTCGTATCATGTATGTATTCGATTGTGAAGACAGAGAGAAATAAAGTAAGAGAAATAAAGAAAAAGAAATGGAAAGATAGAGAAAGAGAGAGAGAGAGAAGGAGAGAGAGAGAGAAATTCAATGCAAGAGCTTAGCGAATAATTTAAGTATGACTCCTACTTAGAAAGTTATTTTTGTTAGCGGTCAGACTCGTACTGTAAAGACACAACTGATGAACTTAACGAATCAATGAACTCTCTTGTCTTTTCTCGTGACCGTTCGATGAACCAACAACACAACTACGACGATCAGAAGAACAACTTTACACGACAAATCATTCTTTGCGTTCCATTCGTTTTTTTCTCGAAATCCATTAAGATTTATCATAACATTCCAAGATTATTGTAGTAATATATATATATATATTGAAAGAATAGATTTGATTGGTGTTAAAAAGGTATAATTGTCATTTCATATTTCTTAACAACACGTGTAAGCAACCTTAATTATGATAATTAAACTTTAGCTTATACTTTTAGTGTGTTCAATAATTTAGGAATTCAATGAGTATGTAGTTGTTCCTTGCGCAAGTTGTACGCAAAATCAACCGCGTTTTTTTTTCTTTTTTTTTTCAAAAAGTTCAAGCACGCGGATTTAATAACGTTCCGATTTTACGGGATGACGTTATGCAACCAACTGCGGCGTGTGTAACCGCAAAGAAAAATTCACTTGGTTGGTGGTCCAGGAACGATTCTCGTTCTCTCTTTCTTATTACGGTTTTACCTGATTTCGTTAAGGAACAAAAAAAAAAAAAAAAACAAAAAAAAATAGAAAAAGAAATTAAAAAGGAACATAGGGACTTCTACCTCATCGACAGAAAATTACAAAATAAAAAAAAATATTGCGTGACAAATGTCAATAGCTCCCAAGAGTGCACGAGGAGAACTTACGTACGTACGTACATACGTGTGTGTGTATGTGTGCATTATTATCATATTTTCTTTATCTTTTTTCTCTCTCTCTCTCTCTCTCTCTTCTTCTTCTTACTTTTTTACATAACTTATATAACACGAATAATATATTCTTTAGAAATACAATTGCAATTTAATTTTTACTGCATATTTATACACGCATCTATGTACTACTCACATGAACGAGCACGTGAGATTGACATCATTAAAAAAAAAAAAGAAAAAAAAAAAAAAAGAAAATAATAATAATAATAATAATAATAATAATAATAATAATGGAAACGCGTATGGCTTTAATCCTATTAAAATTAGAAAATAATGAGGACTGACCGAGATTATTTTATTCTTCTTTCATATAAGTGTTCTCATTCTGTCGACTTAAAATGCAAACGCATAGATAAGCTTATTACGGAAATAAAAAATTAAAAAAAAATATTAAAAAAAAAAAAAACAATTTTTCAAGCTGATAAAAAAGTCATTTCGTTTTCTCAATGGCAAGTATGATAAAACGTTTTATTTCTTGAGGCACATCGGTAAAACCAAAATTTCGTCATGTTACAAATTTTTGTTTTCCTTCGAGACCAAGTGCATATTGTTTTTCGATGTCTAAAGTATACTTTAAGCTAAAAAAAAAAAAAAAAAACAGAATCAATTTTTTGAAAATTCTCGAGTGGTGTTATCCATTAAATCTTTGAGGCACGGTGGAATTAAAAGTGTCCCACCTTTTTGATACACCGTAATGCACATTTAGTGGGACATTTTTAGTCCCACCTCGAAATATTATTGCAATTTCTACACGTGCTCATAAGTTTCTATTTCATCTTATTTATGCAAAGCAATTGGTTACTAATTCTTCGTTATTAATTTTTTTTTTTTATGTTTTATTTATTTTATTATATTTTTATTATTATAGTTTTATTATAGTTTTATTATATTTATTAGTTATTAATTTTTTTTTTATGTTTTCACATTATATTATATATTTATTAATAAAAAATATACCAATTTTATTTAACTTTTTATTTTATTTTATTTAATTAAATATACCAATTTTTTTTATTTAATTTAATCAAATTTCTATGTAACACAGGGTGCTATTTTATTATCTGAAATTCTGTGCCGCAAAGAGTTATTAGACAATTGTTTACTACTATTCTATTTTATTTATTTAAAATTCGTTTTTTCAATTATTTTAAAATTTAATTAAATATTTAATAAAAAAAATAAGATTAGAAAAAAAAAATGAAAAGAAAAGAAAAGAGAAAGATGTTTTTCAATATAGAATGTAGGAGTAACGGGAAATGTGTGTCAAGCATACGAGTTATAAGAAAGTGTTATACTATTTGCATGTAATATTATACAAGCGTCCGTCAATAAACATTACTATATTGTATTCTCATCTGTTACATAATCTCGGAGTCGAGTTGCATCCAGTCTCGGCTTCTTCTCGAAGGACCTCGTCCTACCGGTAGCAGAAAATATGATCGAGGTAATACCTATCGATTTATAATTAATCGTAAGTAACTTAATCATCTCGATCCTTGAAACAATTTTATTTCATATTATTATTATTATTATTATTATCATCTTTTCGATTTTAATTATCTTTAGGTATTCGTTTTATTATTTGTTAAGAAATTCAATCATTTAAATTCTAGTAAGAATTTCATTCATTGCATTATCATTTTTATTCTTTTTTTAGTTTGATATTACGTTATCATAGTATTTCGTATTTAATTAAATTCAAATGTTGTAACATCAATGAGTCAGAATAAATTCCATAGAGCAAATCTTACATTAGTCTATTCGAGGGCAAGAACACGTAATACTACGTAATCATGTAACATATATATACATATATTTAAGTATATATATATATATATATATATATATATATATATATATATATTTTGATATGTGTGCAAGTAATTTTATGTTCAAACAATTAGAGCATTATAATANTATATATATATATGTACGTGTATACATTAGTAATCTAAATTAGTGGTTTCCAAACTTTTTAAAGTTCATGAAACTTCTTTAGAATGTAAAAATATTTGATCGAACCATTTTACAAAAATTTAATAAAATAAATGTAATTTATTTAAAGAATAATTCGTAAAACCTTTGGAAAGGTTCAATAAAACCCCAGAACTCAGTGTTCCAAACATACAGTTTGAAGAACACATTATTGGTTTTAGAGTTTGGCGCATTTGAAAGAAGAAGAAAAAAATAAAAAGAGTTCAGAGTACTCTTTGTGATATCGATCGGCAATGGTTGCAGTTTCTCAAGCTAGAGAAACAGAAAAAAAAACAGCATGAAATACGTTTCCCTTTTTTAGTATAGGAAAAGGGTACTAACCCCTACTCAACAATGCCAAAAGTGTGCCGATATACTCTTGGGAGAGGGTTGCAAGCACGCAAAGGAAAATCAATAAAGCTCGTCGATAAAGCTCGTTCCAATTGCACTGCGTCAACGATACAATTGCATTTTGTATTAAGTATATATGTACAATTATATTTCTGTATATTTGTATTGGTGTGTGTGTTAAACGTGGATAATTAATAATGAAACATAAACAATTTAATCAATGATACTTGTAAACATTTCATATTTTCATTAACAAAATTCAATGAGGTTTTTTTATGGCTCAATTATTACACATTGTTTAACATTTAATAATTATTTTTATGTATCAACATATATATTCATGTACATTTAACTCTTATTAGTTGTAAGTCATATGGGAAGTGACACAAGAAAAAAACATATAAATAATTTCTCATTATACAATAAATATAAATCCAATATAAAACCCAATCGTTCGATCAATCGTGTTGAAATTGTAGTCTCAATGATTAGATCATTTAAATAAAACATTTTTTTTTATTATCTATATACGTTTATCTGTCAGATAAAATTGTTTATGTTTGAAAATTCGTTTTGAAATGAAATTAAAAAAAAAAGAAAAAATAAAAAGCATTTTCACTTTCGATTATTTCGAAAAGGTCGGATTCCTCGATTGATTTATGACAAGATAAATAGATGATAGATGATAGATAAGTGCGAGTAGTGGTAGCCGAAGAGAGTATAGCTACACGATATACGCAAAGCGGATAACCAACAGTCACGATGCCGTGAATTATAAATAACATCCGTGAATGTCCGGCGCACGTTCTGCATATCTTAAAATCCCCCACGATGGATTTCCAAGTATTTGCAAGCTTTCTTAGATAACTAACAACGACGATTACGATTATTTCAAAATCCATTCTCTACTATTTCGAATTCTTATTATTTATTATGCAAATTATTAACAATTGTATTTCCCCCTTCACCCATTTGCTATATATTATTCTTTCATCATCGAGCGATATAAAAAATAAATAAATTCAAGCACAATTTATTTTACTTGTAATTAATTTAATCAAACATTTGTACAGGTCGAAACAAATTATATTTAGCGATTAACATATGTATATAGGGTGATATCAAATAATAATGAAAAATAATAATAAACACATGGAGATTATTATATGTTGGATGATTTATCGGTCAACGAACCGTCAAGAAAATATTCTCGGATATGTTGAAGCCGATTTAATAAAAACATTATTTATAATGCTAAATAGAACCTTAATTTTCGATATCCTCATTTTCTCCTGATAGAGGTTTCTTTGTTTTTTTTTTTTCTCTATGCGCATACGCGTGCTTAACTAGTATACGCGCGCGCGCATAATCACAATAGAAAAGAACAAGAGAAAGAGAGAGAGAGAGAGAGAGATTAGAGATTAGTAATAGAGTGAGAGAGAGATAGAATGAGAGAATTATGAAAAGATAGAGTAAGAGAGAGGAAGAATAAGAGAATGAAAAGGGGATGGAGACTGAAAGAATTAGTAAAGGGCAGAATGAGAAAATTAGTGAGTGATAGAATGTGCGTGTTGAAAGAGAGAGAGAGAGAGAGAGAGAAGGAAGACTAGTCTACAAAACTCTTTTAAAAGCCGACCATACGAAAATCGAGACGCGTGCAAAACAATGGACGACTGGTGTGAAACGACTGATTGTGAGTGCATGAAAAAGAGAGAGAGAGAGAGAGAGATAGAGAGAAGGGGGAGAGAGTTTTGTTTCGTTTTTATTTTATTTTCTTTCTGGACTTTTGCGTGGGAGGAGTAGTATCGTAAACTTTCTCATATCCCTTTTCTTTCTCTCTTTTACTACCAATACAAAAATACAGGCTTAATCAATAATTATGAATAACTTATGCAATAATTATTAACGTTTGATTGGTTATTAGAGTCATTTAAACGTATGATTATATTTCATAATCAAGGACGTAAACATAATTGATTTTTTTTTTATTTTTCGTTTCTTCGATAAAATGTTAACTACAGGAATATAATAGATGGATGATATTATTTCAGTATAGTGGTTATTATTGAATCATCCTGTATATATCAGGCGTAAGGGCGTGGAATCGTAAAAGGAAAATGTTAACGAAAGGGAATTTGTTTTTTTTTTTTCATCGATAAAAAGAGAAATGTTGCTGCTGCTATCAATGATATTTTTTTCTTCGTTTATTATATAAAATCGTATGAAATAAAATATAGGTAACAACATTTAAATAAAAAACAAAAACAAAAAATTAATCTAAACATGAAAAACCTTTCTCTCTCGTTATATCGGGTGGACAAAAAAAAAGAAAAGAATAAAAAAAAAAAAAACAAAAGGGAGAAAGAGAGAAAAGGTCGAAAGGCAAGTCGAGGAGGAAACACGATGCCTTGTAAATTGAGAGAAAGAAAATACAGGTCACGCTTCAAGGCGAGGTGATAAACGTGCAATGAAATAAGACTAACTAAAAGGAAAAGTGACAAAGATGGTCGACTAATTAAACACACAACAAAAAATAAATTAGAGAGATAACAAGAGAAAGCAAATGAAATATGAAAAAGAAAAGAAACAAAACAAAGAGAATTAGGAGGATGACGATTAAGTAACATAAACAAAAACAAAAAAATGATACGAGATAAAAAAGGAGGAGGGAGTGAAAAATTAAATAAAAAAAAAAAAAAGAAAACTAGGAGTACAACTAAGCAAGCAAGCAAGCAAGCAAGCAAACAACGACGACGACACACAGGCACGCGCCACGGACTCGCCCTAGAAAACGTCAAATCGACGAGGACGGGGATCCACCCGCCTATTTATAGAGGGGCCCTGTTCAAGTAACTACGTTGACGACGACGACGACGACGACGACGACGACGACGATGATGACGATGAGGTGGAGGACTAGGACGAGGATGAGGACGACGAGGACGAGGAAAAGAGGCAACGCTCGGACAGTTTACGATCCATTCGAACGACGTTCGGCCCTTTCTCTTCTTATTATTCTCTCTCTTTCTCTCTTGGTACAGTAACAGCATCCTTCTTCTCGAGAACTTGGTTGCTACGAAAGAAGCGTGAAAATTGCATGCAGGGGCGTACCGCTATCTTCCTTACACACATACACACACACACACCCACCCACCTATAGGCATATACACTATCTCTATCCTTTACTATGCTGACGCCTACGAAAATTCTGGGGGAATGACAATGACGGAAGATCTGACTTTTTATTCATTCTATCTCCCTCTATCTTCTATTTCTATCTCTTTCTCTTTCTCTTTCTCTTTCATAAACGAGAGCGATATCGCGGCACGCGCGCACACGTTCAACTCGTCGCAACAGCAACATCGAACGTGAAAGAATGAAAGTTAAACAGAGAGAGAGGGAGAGAGAGAGATGGGTATACATAAAAGGAAAAGTAAACGAAAGAGAAAGATAGGATAAAGACAGAAAAGGCAACCGGCATTCATTCTAAGTCACTCGATTTCCGCCTTTTACTACTCACCCATCCTCGCGACGGACTAGCAACCAATGAACCAACCAGGAAGTACTTCCTCCTTCAATCGTCAATAAACCTTTACTCGTTTTATTTTAAAAAATTACCGTTCATATTATTAACACTGTTATTGAACGATTGCAAATTAGGCTAGTTGGGTTCACTCAGTAATGCACGAAAAACCTATAGACTGAGTTCTTACTAGGTGCCACGAAACGCTCGACGTCCGACATTGCGTGCTAGTACACCCGTTTACTGTCCAATGCGCATGCGCCAAAACACCGACTCCCCTCTAAGATCAACGCCGTAACAAGTGCACTCGGGTGCCCTCGACTATATTCGATACTCTTCGTTAAAATCGATTTGAAATATTTTCTTTTTACCTATATACACGCGTATGTGTGTGTATGTGTGTGCATATATACTTATAGAATTGCATGAATGTGTTTTGCAATTAAATTATCCTGATTCCTTTGACATTATTTTTTTCATTTATTTTAACCAAATTGTTTATAATATTTGCACGAAATTCTACATTAGACGCTTATTTTGTCACACGATGTTAATTAGAATTGTGTTAGAAATTAGGTATTTCTCTTTTGTTCTTAGATTCTACTAATTAATGACTTCCTTTCTCATTATTAAATTATTTACGTGAATACAAATTTATTCTTCTCAATATATAGTACAAGTTTACATTAATAAGAGGCGTTTTTTAAATTTGACTTAATTTATAGGAATAACACCGAATATTAAGAAGCTCCGTTTCTTTCTAAACATTTTTAAAAAACATTATTAAATAAATTATGTTTTAGATTATAAGTTACTATAAAAAAATGTACTGCCTTATCTTTTTATTAGATTTATCGATGTTAGAATTACCCAGGCAAAGTTTACCGACGAAAATATTATCGACAGAACTATTACCAACGCAAATATTACCGACGCAAATATTACCGACGCAAATATTACCGACGCAAATATTACCGACGGAACTATTATCGACGGAACTATTACCGACGGAACTATTACCGATGGAACTATTACCGACGCGAATATTACCGACGCAAACATTATCGACATAAATGTTATCGATCATATGGACATGAATGCGCAGTGAAGTATATCGAAACACGTGGTATCAAAATTAGTAGCAAGATATGCTTCACACACACAAACGCATGCTTATATTTTATCTTTTTACAATTACAATTATTAAATTAATTAATTAATTAATTGATTAATAAATTCGTTTGTGACTTTGATAACGTATAATATCGAAATATTATTATCGTAGTATTATTTAATCTATTAAACTGTGAATCTATTTAGACATCGTAAATAGATGAGATCGTAGTTTAAAAACATCGTATCGATTCTAAAGTTAGAGTCTAGTTTTTTTTTTTTATCTTTGTACTTTTCTGTTAGATTTAAAATTCTAAAGGAGTATCTCCACAGCCTAGGGTACATTAAATTTCTACCAAAGAGCTTATAGGGATCTCCGTGTTTGTTTATACCGTGTCGTCCTTTCATCGGTTTCACGTAAAGTACAGAGAGAATGATTTAGTTTGCTAGGTTTGCTAGCTTTCAATCGAATTTACGGTTGCCTGCTTTGCTACTTCTGTCGATGATCATTCGTATTCTAACGTCTATTGATCGTTAATGCAAAAACATTAAATTTAAAATATTAAAACAATAAATTTAAAAAATTAAAATAAAAAAAAAATAGAAATAAAATTTAATTAGAAAAATATTCAGAACAAAATAGTTTTCGAATAATCCAAAAATAATATCCTAAGTCTCGTTTCGTCTTTGAATTGTAACATAGTGTGATTAAATTTTCCTGAGGTTTCTTTAATTGATAAAGTAATTAATTATACATTCGGATTTTGTGCGGTACGGTGGTCTCGCACCGCGACCGGTTCAAACAAGGCTGGCAAGTCGCTTGGAATGCAGCATGCAAAGTGTAACTTGCATCTACATGTGTGTTCCTGTATAAATATACGTATATGTATAGCATACGTATTTGTGTGTACGTACATATGTGTGTGTGTGTGGAATAGCTTCGGGCTAACCTGGATTTTGTTAAAAGCACTTTAATTTATAATACGACTCCGTTCTATCAATAACCCCTTTTCATCATGAAATATTACTATTGTCTTTTAAATTAGTTTTATTTTACTGAAAATAAAACGTTATTCTATCAGCTTGTTCGAAAATTAAATTCATTTTTATTCAATGGTAAATAAAATACGATTGTTTTGTTCACATTTAGAATCAAAAGAATTTTAAACGATCAAAAATTGACAAATTTGGTAAATTCGATTGCTCACAGTTATTTTTTGCTTTGTTATTTTTTTACTTTAATTCGTTGTATTTTTAATACATCTCTTTTAGTCGCGGAAAAGAAGAAAAATTCTTAAAAAGAAAGTACGAGCAACGAGGGATCGTCGAAAAACTCCAGTATCTTTCATTCCTTTTTAAAGTAAAAAAGAAAAGAACAAAATATGAAAGAAAGAAAGTCGTCTTTCTAACGACACCCAGAAGACGCTCTTTAAAAACGAATATTTTCATTATTATTATTGTTATTATCATTTATGAGTTGCACTATCGCGTAACTTGTATTATTCGTTTTGAAAAGAAAATAGGGAACATTAAAAACATTAATGTAAAGTATTACTTTTCAACATTATTTCTGGTTATCGTATAAATACATTGAAACGAAATGATTGTATTATTTATGCATAAACGTACTTATAAGTAAGATCTCGCATTGTAAAATCCATAAAAGTCAAATCTAATTTGATATGTTATTTGATTAATGTATGCATACTATAAGCATATTCACCTACACTTTATATTACTTACGTGTATAAGTAAAATATGCATATTAATGGGAATACGAGAAAGTCTACTTTTGAAAAGAGAAGTTATGAAATCGTAAGAGACTTTTTTTCATTCCTAAATTTTACTAATCCCAATATACACGCGTTCACACTGAAAAATCTTATTTTATTTTTAGAATTATCAAAAATAATTTAATACCAATTGAAATAATGTATTCATATTTCTTATACCTAATATAATAATTATCAATTATTTATTTTATCAATCAACAAAATAATAAAAATAAAAATAAAAATAATAATAATCACGTAGTCTCATTATTATAATTAATTTATTATTATAAATTAAAATGAGAAATGATATTATAGTTTTGAGGTAATTTGAATGCTCGAAAGGATTAATTTAGAATATTTTTGATAAGATTTTTTTTAGTGTTAACGCGTGTAATGAACATTTAGCAAGGTATATAAAGAATATTTAAACAAAGATTGTTCAAAGACAAAAGATAGAGAAAAAGTAGGACACAGTGTTGAAAGTATCGGGGCTAAGAGTTAGTAGTGTCTTCAAAACAAATTGTCTTTTCGCTAAATTGGGTATGATCTTAGAAAAGAGAGAGTTAGTGAAGTGTATCTTTCAACTAGTAAAAAAGAAAAAAAAGGGGTGTTTTATTTCTTACACGTTACACGCGTGTATTTGTAGGAGGAGGAGGAGGAGGAGCTCTGAGGTGAGATCGTTAGCGCCAAGGGTGCGACTTTGCATTGTCCCATTGAAGTACTAACATAAGTGTTAGTTTATTGTTACCCGCTACCCGGTGGGCAGACTACCCTTTAATATTTAAGATGGACCATTAAAGACACAGCCCGAGTTTACGCTTCGAGACCCTACAAAATCTCTCACTCTTTTTTCCTCTTCTTTCATCATTTTTTTTTGCTTTTTCAGTTTCCATATCTTTTTCACCCTTTTTTTTTTTAAATTTTTTCTTTCTTTTGTATTTCTCGTATCACAAATTTATGTAATAAGATAAATATTATATAATATTTAAGGTTATATTATTTTTTCATTTATTTATTTATATTGTAATTATATTATAACGATATATAATAACCAAATATAATTTGGTATTCCAAATACGTTTAGTTGATTATAAAGATACATCAAATTTGTTATTTGTTATTTTAATTGTATAAAATTATAGCAAAATATATTATTAAGTATATTTCCATTAATTTAAAGTATAGGTACAGGGGTGATTTTATAAACCAGATCATTTTAAGAATGAGAGATACTAAAATATAACAGATATTGCGAACACTTCGAATAGGATTCGTTTTTCGATGAAGATCGTAAGAAAATAAGAGAGAGGATAGAAGTCTCATTTATGGTAAATCTCTCTCTCTTTCTCTCTCATTAAACTTTTCGTCGTTTCATCCTTGGCAGAGGAAAATCGCATCGGGAACAACTGCTCCCATGGGATCAGAGTCGTGCCACGATTATACCATTCACGTTAGCTTAGAAGTATAAGAAGAAGGAGAAGAAGAGGAAGAAGAAGAAGAGATGTGGCCTTGAAGAGGGACGAGTAAGAAAAGGAGAAGGGTTGAAATGACCCTTCTTTCTTTCTTGCTTTTTCTCAATGAGAATTCGAATGAATGTTTGGCTAGGGGTTGCAAGAGATTATTTTTTTTCTAACAGTTTTTCTTTTTCCTCTTCTTATCTTTTCTTTTTTTTTTTGTTATAGCTTTTTTGATTTATTTTTTCAATGTTAAGAAATTAGCGTCCTTTAGTTTGTTCGATAATAATTAATAAGATGAAAGAGTAAGAGAAAAGAAGATTTCGTGCAATTCCCATCCACTCCATTCCCACCCCCACTTCCCCATGGGAATACACGTAGGTGTTAGGTTTATATGAGAAGAATAAAGACGAAGGTAAAAGTTTGGAAGAGTGTCGTCTTGGTGTACAAGTTGAGATCGGTTTAGTATCCACCCCTAGGTGTCGTACTTCTTCGTTAATATGATTGACTGTTTGAGGAAAAGTGCTGACTTAGGGAAGACCATATCAAATGCTTGAAATATGTGTTTACGCGTATATATGGTGTCTGATTGTATAAGAAGTTTACTCGGACTCGTTTTTCTTTTTCAACACACATAGATAAAAATATATTTGTCCCTTATTATTTGCTATATTGTTCTCAGTTTAGGTAGAATAATTTTTTGATATAGGAGACAAGAAGTTTCTAATTTTCTTAATCGAATAAATGTTTGTTTTGCATAAAGAAAAGATGTTAATAAAAAAATAAAATGAATGTGATTTTGTTTGGAAAGATTTCGTAGACTCGAGTTCGTATTTCGTGTAGAATAGAAGGAGACTAAAATTCGACCGTTAGCATAAATTCTTAATCCAAATCGGCGCGTAAAACTGAAAGTTAACCAAGTTCGGTAACATTAGCCGTAACAACGAACGTAGGCAGTAAGTTCTTACGGTAACGATGCTGTAACGACGCTTTCCGAGCTGTGGCAATTTCTCGCGATAAAGTCACCGATGGGACCAACAAGAATTAAACTCGCCTAAGGGGTTGGAATCGGTTCGACGGTACCGGTGGTTGCTTTTTCGTCGTGATGGTGATGCTAGGTACCATAGGAAGAAGATGGTAATGCACACTCAACGAATAAGCATTAAGATTTAAACTCTTAACCCTTATAAATTTTCCTTTATCATTCTCTTTCGTTCTTTAATTTTAATCAAATTTCAGAATTTTATCGACGATATTTAAATCTAAAAAATATAATTGTTAATTTTATCGTGGAAAATCGTAATCGTGTTTTAACCAATTGTGAATAATAATAGTTCAAAGAATGAGACGAAATATGTAAGTTTGATCAAAGTCTTCCTCCTCGTAGTTGGACTCGTTGAAATTCGAATTGAAGGAGATTATAGGAGGTGGAAATTAGTCAAAACTAACAAAAGCCAGGGCCGACCCTGCGGCATTCAGCGGTCACAATCGCGGCTGGATCACGATCCGCAATTCCGCAAATGGGGCGGTTCGAGCCTCCGAACAAAAGATGTAATAATTCTGTCCCTGTTTTCGAGCATCCCCTTTTCTCTCAAACCCTTTCACCCCTTACCCCCCATCCCTCTCTCTCACTCTCTCTTGGTATTTCTTGGATTGCCTCTTTTAATCGTTTCTTCTCTTTCTATCAAACAGCGTCAAGTCTTTCTCTCTCTTTCTCCAACCCTTAAGAGAAACCCTTTGTTTTCTCAAAACAAACAAGAATCGTTTGCTCGTGCTAGTCAACGCTTGACTACAGACAATGCTTCCTCAAACTGACGAATAAGACGTTGGATAAGAATAAAGGAATGAGAAATTTTTATTAGTCAAATGTTACATTGCATAATCGCGTTAGGAAAGAATTTTTATTACTAATTGTTTTTGTTTAAACTGCCCAACGAAAATTCTGATTAAATGTTTTGATAAAAATGCATTTATTACTGTAGTATACGAAAATAAATTATAAATCATCCTGAGAGTTCATCTTTTTTTTTTTTTTTAACCAATCCGAATAATAGAATTGAACGAAAGCATTTATTCGTTTCATTCTCTCTTACGTTTAATCGAATAAATATCATTCATTATAAATTAATAAGAATAGCAGAAAAGGTAATCGAAAGTACCGTTTGTTAGACTTTTATTTTTTTTTTTTAAACAGAAGTAGAAATTTCGTTGGTAGTCGTTTGTGGGGTAATAATTATTTCGTATTTTATAAATGATTAATGACATTGAGCGATAAATGAGGAATTCATTACGTGCTATAGTAATGGAAGAAAACGGGAATAATATTTATAACAAGTACGATATTTGAAAGAATCTTTATGCGTGTGTACCACCCCCTACACCACCCCTAGCCTCCTTCTTCCTACACGAATACACACACACAACATACACAGATATATAAATAATATAGATATATGCGTGAGTGTGTATGTGTGTGTGTATAAAATATATATATAGGTGCATACCTATAGGAACAGTATTGTAAAACGCCGACGGTAATCCGGTCGGGCGACATTGTAAACATTTTAATTAAAGCCTGCGGAGGATATTTAATTTCGAATAATTAATGGTCGCTCGCCGAAATTCATGCATCCCTGACAAAAGCCATCGCCCTCTCGATTACTCTTGATTTCATTACACGAGTCAACAGCCACGAGGCTGCCAGCCATTAAGCACCCTTTTTTTATCCCCTTTCGAAACGAAATTATGTATTCCTAGAGAGAGAAAAAAAGAAAGAGAGAGAGAGAGAGAGAGAGAGAGAGAGAGAGAGAAAGATAGTAACAGTAAAAAGAGTACAAAAGAGGGAAAGTAACATCGCGAAAATTGCCAATTCGAGTCACCGTTTCTTCTCTTTTCTTTATTTCCTTCAAAGTATCTGCCACGAACAGAGAGGCCTTTTAAATGCTACACACCCCTTATTCTTCTCCTTCTTCTTCCTATACCTTTAGATTTTTATTTTTTTATTTTCATGTTTGTTATTTTTTGTATTATTATTCGATTCATCATCATAGTGGAATACAACGATTAAAATGCAATGTTTTATGAAGAATATAATAAGAAATTTAAATTGATTTTTATTTTCATTCGAAATAATTTCAATTATCCTTATATAAGTATATTACGTTTATCGTTGTAGTCTCATTCGTAGTTTTGATTTTAGAATAGATTTTTGTTAAAAACACGAAATATTATATCCTTTTTTATTCGCATTTAACGTTATTTTCCTGGGTAATTTTAAATGTCGAAGTAAAACAATATATATAAAGTACCAAGAGTTAGGTATGTAAACGTTAAATAATGAGAATTGTGATATGATGAGGATTAAAGGTTGAGCGTGTAGAAAGTTAAAAAAAAAGAAAGAAAAAAAAGGTAAACAACAAAGCACAAAATGAGAGATAAAACCGTGCAAAGAATTTCTCTCCCTGTCTTTCTCTTTTGGAAAGCGGTGAAATTAGTTTACGCGTAGAAACGTCGATCGTTAGTCACGGCTTCTTACTCTTGACAAAAGTCAACTAAATAGGAGAGAAAGAGAAAAACGCCGGTGGTTTGGGGGTTAAAAAAAAAAAAACCTAGAATTTAAAACCACATTTCACCTTTCCTTTGTTCAAGAGAAAATTCACTCTCTTTTTTGCGGACGAACGAGGATAAAGGGATAAAAAATAAAAAGAAAAAAGAAGAATAACAACAAACGAAAGAGAAAGAGAGAGAGAGAGAAATGAAATGTTGAATAACTGTCGTCATTCGGCACACTTACGAGTCCGTAAAACTCGATTTACCAAATTTTCGTTTGAGGGCAAAAGCAAGCAAGCTAGCAAGCAAGTAACCAAGCAAGGACTTTGGTGTAGTTTGATGGTGTCGTTTTGTGTTTTACAGGGAGAAAATTCTTCTTTAAAGACGAGTACAGAGAATGAGAGAGAAAAAGAGAGGATGGGGGGAGGCAACAGGGTAGTTTCGAAAAGCGCGCCAATTTTCTTTCAACAAAACCCAGGGCCCGGGCGCGTCTCGCTCGCGCAACGGACAATGCCGCCGTAGCGGATTCAATAAAACCGCAACAATAAGAGCGAAAATGCTCTCGGGGTTTCGTGACGACTAAAGAACGAGAGAGAAAGAGAAAGAGAAAGAGAAAGAGAAAGTTACCGGGGATGAGGGGGTTGTAGCAAAGCGAGAATGGGAAACCCGAGGGTAATTTGAATGAAGAGACAAGAGACAATGCGTGGGCGAAGCCGAGAACACTGGGACCACCACCACCACTGCTAGGAGGAGGACGGGGGTGAATGGGGGTGGTGGAGGCGCGGGTGAAAACAACCGCGGAATCAAATTAGCGAGAACGCGGGGTAAGGTAGAATGAGAACGGGAAAGGGAGAGGGAGAGGGTGAGTCCTGCGCAGAGTTGAACCCCCACTACTGTTAGAGTGAAAGAGAAGGGACCAAGAGAAGGGTAATTATATTTACAAGTGCCAGTTGCCGAATACAAAGGACGTCAAGATTGCTCGATTCATTTTGAGTGCCTTCTCTCTTCTTGGAGAATCCTTTTTCTAATACCTCCCCCTACCCCTCCACCTTTTCCTCCTACTTTTACTTTTGTTACTTTCCCTCTTCTTTTTTCTGTTTTTTTTTCCTTTTTTTTTTTTTGTTAGGTTTATTATGATGTTTAGGATTCATTACGATATTTGTTTTTAAAAGGGTGGATTTATTATTGATTTTGCCGGAGGTTAAGTAAGCAGAATATAATAATTAATTAATTAATTAATTATATGTTACGAGTTATTAACTTAACGATAAATAATTATTTAAGAATATTTAATATATATTTTTCATTGTTTTATTATAACTGACTTGTGTTTAATAACGAAACTCTGTAAGATGGGGGTTATAGAACTTGCGAGATTCTTTTGTTAAACGATAAGAAGGAAAAGGGGAAAGGAGGTGAAGGAGGAGAAAGAAAGTTACTCTCCTCCGGCAAGTTCATAAAAATGTTTTATAGGCTTTCTCGTTGAATGAAAGCGATCTGCTGCTAGGCACACCATGCTCGTTCTCTGCTTCAGGTTAAATTGTTTATTTCTAAATTGAGTTACGCCATTGTAGAATTGGGGGGGGGGGTAAAAAGTATTGCCCGTTTGTGATGGTACGGATGAAAACAAGTCAACACACAAGAATTTCCTCTTTTCTCGAATTTTTTTCAAAGGCTTCCTCATTCATACCACCTCACCATCGAAACCACCACCATCTCTAACAAGTCGTGAAACCTTTAAATTGTTTTTCAGATCCACGAGCTGAGAATTAATTTATTTTTTTAATAGACATTGCGAGTAATTAAACTTATTTTTTCTTTCTCTCTTTCTCTCTTTCGCGGATTAGTTTCTTCGATAGCAATTAAGTTAAGTTTCGTTTAATTAAAACAATTCATTTATTCATAAGTTTATTCATGTATGTATACTAATGATAAATTGATGTTTAATAAAAGTTTGATTTGTAATATTTAATTTGTAAATAAAATAATCCATTTTTGATATTTTAAGGTTTAATAATAAATAAAATAACTATTATAGACGTATTAATATTAATATAATAATAGACAAATATTTGTAATTATAATTTATTTTTAGAATAGAGTTAAACTTTTTGTCAAATAAATGGAAATAATAGTGCAATAATTTATTAAACCTTTTCAAATAACGATAAAACAATGCTGGTGTAATAAAAATAATCTAAAAGTCGATTGAGAAAGAAAGAAAAAAGAAAAAGATAAATCTGCAGAATTCGTATTCAAACTGCATACCCGGTTTCCTAATTTTTGATAGTAAAAAGAAACGACAAGAAAACTTGGAAATTGTGTTTTTACGAAGGAATTGTAAAAGCATAAAACGTGGTCTAGGTATAACGAACGATACATAATATAAAAAGAGAGAGAGAGAGAGAAAGATAGAAAGATATAGGAAAAAGAGTAGTGGATGGTGCGAATAACGAGGGTAAAAAAGGTTGACGATCACAGTACCGCAGTACCATGATGCCCACCATACGCTACGGTAGGTTACGGTACGGAAATATCCGGGTAAGCTTGGAAAGGTGGCAAACGTGGACATTTGATGCAGCCCAGCCCAGCCCTCCCCCCGTTCCCTCGCGTTATGGAATTTTTGTGGAACGGCCCTTTTTTAATTGATGCAATTCAAAGCAGGCATTCTGGGTGCGTCTGGTTCGCTCGTAAAACTTTTCGAGGTTCTTTCCATGACTTTTCCTAGCGCATATCAACTCTAACTTTTCATCCTTTCCTTTTTTTTTCTTTTTCCTTTTTTTTTTTTTTTTACGTTTGTCGTAGTTTTCAAGTTGTTTCTGCTGCGTTTTTGTACGGATTTTTTCTTTTTTACGATTAATTTGTTTAATTATTTGTCGAATTACTTTTTTACTTCAATATATTTTGTTTCTACCTATAATATTCTTAATAATTTATGGTATAAAAAGTAATAGAAAATATAAATTGTATTTTATTTGATTTTCATTTAAATTTGATGTATTATTTATATTTAATATAAATTAAAATATAATTATTTTTTTTTTCTCAAGCAACGTGTATAGTCCGAAATGAAATGAAAGAGAAATGGAAATGGAAATGGAAATGAAATGAAATGAAATGATGTTAAACGAATGAGATACATAAAAAGATAGGAATGGAAAAGAAGGTGCGTTTTCGATAATAACGACGAGCTTTTGCAAGTTCGTAAACGAGAGAGAAGGAGAAAAGTATTTTCCTCCTTTCCGACACTCTGGCATAATGAAAAGCTTAGCAGTTGGTTTAACTTGGGCGAGGATTAAGTTTACCTCGTTTCAAGAGTGCCGGAGAGAGCTGTGTGGAATTTCTCCTCTTATTTTTCCACCTCTTCGCCCCCGTAGCAGGGAAAAGAGCGGGCGGCAGGTATTTCTTAATTAGTAGCAAGTATCTCGTCCAACGGAGGTTGCCTTATTAATTAATATTACGAGAAAAAGGAAGATATATATATATATATATATATATATAGAGAGAGAGAGAGAGAGAGAAAAAGAGAGAAAGAGAATGAGATTCCTACGGTGTCGTGATTTTCCTATCCGAGTGAATTTTAGTTATCTATTATTTAACGTATTATTTAATTTATGATTAATTATTTTTCGAATTAAATATTACCATAGCGTGCTATTGACACTTTATTCATAATTAAATTCTAAATATGAGAAATTTAAGATAAGAGATAGAAAAAGAAACAAAGTATTATATATTATATCAGAATTATTAGGAAAGCATATAATAATACATAATAATTTATCGATGAAGTTGTTAACTGCTGTAATGTAGATCAATTATATTATCAAAATTATAATATAAAGAATATTAAAACAATAACATATACGTAATAATATGAAAAAAGATATGTACGTAAATAAAAGAAAGTTTTAAAGTGTGCCTTCAGAAATGCCATTATACATGTAATAAAACAATTTCACAGAAACTCAAATAGAAAAAGATTTCAAAGGTGTTGTTGTTAAATCCAACGATGATCACCTGTAACAAAAAGAAAACTATATTAGTTATAGAATCAAGTGATATATAGTAGCCTGACATATGAATCGTCCAATTCGCAGATGCACTTTTCAAATTGAATTTTCTATTTATTTTTATCAAATCTCTATTTACTGTTTGCAATAAAATTGAATTTAAATGTGTGATTTTACATTTACAAAAAATAAAAAAAATAAAAAAATACAAGTACAAGTATTAAGTAACTAGAGAATACTTTTAAACTGCATTATATAGAAAAGAGAAAATTACAAATTTAATAAAATACGATAACAGCTAAAAATCTTAAAAACAAAAAAAGGAAAAGAGAGATTACTTTAATATTCAAAAGATAAAAATTAGATTTCAAAATGTAATAAAAGGGGAATTGAAATATTTTGTCTCGAACTAAATAAACACATATGCATCTTTTTGACGATATAGACACGAATTTGGTGTCCCAAGGAGATGGAATGGTCCATCATCTCCAATTACAACTAGAAATTAA
>NW_015149128.1:0-30277 GCF_001465965.1 Polistes dominula
AACATATTATTGTCTAGATTATTTTTAGTCAGAACAGCTGCATTCTATTCACATAATAATTCACATGGAATTCTTTGCAAGGAAGATATTAATTTATATAAATACATAAATTTTTCTTGGCAGTCGATGAACAATAATATCTTCCATCATCGTTTAGAAAACCTGGTAAAAGATTTTGTACAAGAATAGTGTTTCCTAATAGGATGTATTTTCCTTTTGTTTTCTTAATTTGTGATAACAAGGATGCATTTCTTCTGCTTATCTTCTGTTAGAATATTATGCTATATGGTTTCTTCCAAATGTAAGTATTATAAAAACAGTGCATTAAAAAAGCTTTCATTGTTGCAGTATTGTTGGATTCTTTTTATCGTTCTTTATAGTAAGGAGTAGACACTTCCAGTTTACCTCCCCTATTGTATGAATCAGTTATCAACTCCTACCCTACGAACTTTTCAGAAATACCCTATCCTACGAATAGGTATGTTATATTGTTGTATGTTCATAGTGACATCCATGAACGGACAATGTCTATGTTCAGCAGGATATCTTGGAACCTTTTTGCGGGTTTTGTTACATCTATTAACAGTCTACGTCAATGTTCAGGAGAGATCTTGGAACCGAGGTAATGCAAGACTCTTTTTGATGTGTGTATTACAGTTGCACACATGCGCAATGTTCGGAAAGTCATATAAACTGCATTGAATAAAGGAATTTTGACAGGTGACAACGTGCCAGTCTGAAGGTAAATCTCGAAGAGGAAAATACAAAGATCAATAATTCCGAGCTTTTCGACAATGGTATACACTCCTTTTGATTAATTAACAATTATTTTATTACTTTACTTATTATACACTTTACTTACATTACAGAACATTGTAGAAGTAGAAGTCATTACTGCAAGAATTATAAAATTATTACATAAAAGTAATAATAATGCTAAAATCAGAACGTTATAATCTTCAATTCTATTTATTAATTGTATGTATTACATTATTCCTGTTTTTTTTTTTTTTTTTTTAATAACATTTTTCATGATTCATTCAATATAAATTATAGCATAAAGTTGTTTCTAGTAATATGAACGTCGAGTAATAAAAAATAATGAAATAAGCAAAAAAGATCAGTATCTTTACATAATGATATTTTGACAGTAAGATGAAAGACCGGATTATCGGAAGAAAAGTTTGACAACGTTAACGCAAATCATTTTGGGGGGTTTGACGTTAAAAATGCAGGAAATGAGAAGGCAGATGAGAAAATAAATTGTACGAAACGAAAACGCGACAATAGCAGTTAAATTAAATAAATAAAGAAACGATGGGGTGGAAAGGTAAGGGTCGGAGGGTGTGGTCGCGTGCAAGCTGACTTTTATCATTGTCGCGTGTCGTTTGTGCAAACAACCGAGCTCATTCGAACCATCGTTCGTTCGTTCGTTCGTTTCATCAACGATGCATTGTTCGTTCGTTCGTGTAAAGAAGAGACCTGGTTTGTCCCACAAAGCATCCACGGGAAAAACGGACAAGAATTTTTCTCTCCAGAGAAATGGGCTGTCATTATTTTTTTCCTCCAATAGGTTTTTTGTCGTTATTAATAATATTATATTTAGACTTATTATAAGAAAAAGAAAAAAAAAAACACTGCTGTTACGTAATTAATCGTTTAATATTTTGACTTTGTTTATCGTTGTTGGTAAATGTTTTTATAACTTAATTAATTATAATTGACCAGGGGTAAAAACATTCGATCCACGTTCTCACATCGTCATAGAGTAACAGTTGTTTCTCTAATCATCGCAATCGCCGTCGATAAATTAAAGCAAGATTAAATCTAAATCACGAACTATAAAGAGGAAGGGGAAGACGTAGTTGGGTCTACAGTGCTGATTTCTTGGCTGATCGTTTTGAGATTTGCCAGAAGGATGAACCTTCTATATTCCGGGTATAAATGGGTAGAAAAGGCAGAGAGGATGAACTCTCTGAATATCGCGTGGGCTCTTCGTATTTGGAAGGGCCAGGAATGAACGCCGCGTCGGCCCATAATAACAGGGTACATCGAGACTAAACAAACATACACGCCCCTTGGCATCTTGCACCGAAAGAGCGTTAAGGGAAGAGATTGACGAACGAAAAGAGAAAGAGATAGAGAGAGAGAGGGGGGAGGGAGTGGGAGAGGGAGAAGGAGAGGGAGAGGGGAACAAATAAAAAAGAAGACTAAAAGACCGAACAAACAAGAATGTATGGGATGAAAAAAAAATTATTTTCTGCCACATCACTCGAATCGCTTGTTAAGATTCGTGGAAAAGAAAGCGGCATAACGAAGGAAATATTATTGGACACGGTTCATCAGTATAAACATTTACAAGTCTAAATGTTACACGAGTTAAGTATACCTAGATATTTAAAATTATTTATGGACTAATAGATAAAGTAGTGTAAGAACTTTCGAAACTCGATATGGGACTGAATTTACGAAGCTCAGGTAGGATAGTTACGGTGTAATGAATAAATATCGATGAGCATCGAGGTCACGAGCTCGGTTAATAAATCGCTGATAAAGCATAGACGAGGAATAAATTGTAAGAGAAGGCAAGTAGCTAAGCTGAAAGGAAATAAACGTGTAGTTTGGGGTGAGCAGTGGAGTTGATAAATCGTTGAAAGAACGCTTTGAAAAAATTTTTTGTTCGATTAACGTTAAATACAGGCCAAGAAAATAGACGGAGAGAGAGATGGAAAAGCAGAAAAATCGGAAATATGTGCAAAATGGGCGAATGAAAGAAATACTACAAAATAAAATGGATAAGAAAGGAAAAAGAGGAAAAGAGGAAAAGAAAAGGTAGATGAGGCGATGGGGGCAAACGAGAGGGACTACAAGAGAAAGAAAGAGAAAGAGAGAGAGCATTCTGGTTTGTGGGCATAGCCATATTGCCGGCGGGCCACAATTATGATAATAGCTCCCCCTCCCCCGTCCTCGAGTCTTAAGTCTTGTTAGAGCAAGATGAGGGCAAGCAACTCTTTTATTTATATCTTCTCGTTTTCAGATTCACCCTCGTCGCCGGCGTTGGTATACTTCAGCGTGGATACCACTGTGGATAGTAGTGTGCTGTTTTTCCCCCGTAATGTAGCTCCACGAGGTCACGAGGTGCCTCCCTAAGAAATCGCTCTTTCCATAAGAAAACAAGAAGGAATGCATAAAGCTTAACGTTTTCTAATTCAGATGTTCATTTGTTTTTTTATGTTTATATCTTCTTTGATCTTATGAAGAACACGAATGTATTTCTATTCATACGAATATAAGTTTTTCTTTTTTCTAATTAGTAATGAAATAAAATATTCTTTTTCCAGATAAATTCATTTGAATCTCAAGCTGATTTGAATTACATTTTTGTTAGTTTTACTTGCAATATAAAAGGTATGATATTACAAGCGATTCAGGATGCAACGTATTAGAAAATTCGCATATAAATAACGTCAAAGATTGAAGAAGAAGTATTTTTTCTTTGGGGAATCTCGAACGTATATACTCTTCTTAGTTACCTTTTGATCATTAGGAAAGCTAGAAACCAACGGAAAGACGCGTCTCTGGTACTTGAATCATGAGTGAGCGAAACGTTTGATATTACAAAAATCAAAGCTGGAGAAAGCTCGATTCACCCACAGCCGGTTTGGAAATATAAAAAATGAAAGGCCGCGTAAGGATGAAAGGGTAGGTTTTTCGCTCTTTTTCCAGAGGATTCAGTGGCCGTATAGAAAAAAAATAGCGGCGGAACTCGAAAAAAAAAAGAGAGCAACATATATGTACGAGAGAACATCATATATACGTATACATACATATAATGCATACATATTTGCGTTGAACATACGTATGTTGAATGTTTGTAACCGCGTCTACAAAACGCGCGCAAACGTTGTAAAAGGCAAACGGAGCGTGTTTTATCGCGCGCTTTTCACCGCGCGGCCCTTTTGAACAGTACACGCGTAAAGCGTTAATTGGAGACCGCGTCGTGATCAGCCAAAGAAATTTCCTTTTTCTTTCTTTTTTTTATTTTCTCCTATATTTCTTTTTTTTCTTTCCTTCTTTTTTTTCTTCTTCTTCTCTTCCTGTTACTTTTGCAGAAGCTTACTTTCAACACACCCGATACATACTACTGTACTATCTTTACACATATGTACTTCTTATCAGAATATCCATATGTTATATGTATGTATGATTTTCCGAATGTTGCTCATGTGTGTAACGATAATAATAATTCTAATAAAGAGTATATATWCAAACACAGGAATATATCTATATCTATACACTCTACATCCTATGAAGTTTATATGAGACGGCAGGAGATGTTAGAACAATAGGATGTTCCAGTTCGATAAAATCGTGGTTGAAATGAATCACTATCGTAAAATCTTCGATGGCACAAAGGATAACACAGAAAAACACACACAAAGGAGTATCGTAAGATTAATGATATATTATTACGTAAACATCGTCAGTGCATCTAAACTTACACAAAGGAATCGTCAAATTTAACGGAAAATAAGTACATCCAAAGATAATACAACGTATCTGTAATATGTTGGTCAATATTGCGGGTGTAGAGGTATCCGGTGTATGTGTGTGTGGTATGTATGTATGTATGCATGGTGACAAAGGAACAAGAGCAAGCTTGTGTATGACGTCACGTTGTTACGTGAGAGCGTCGCGGGGAAATGGAAAACAAAGCAAGTTGGTTGTCAAGTGAATTGTTTTTTACGAGAAAGTGAGAACAATACATGCGTTAAAGAAGCGTTATCAAGCGATAGAAATTAGTGAATTTGAGAGAAATTAAACGAGCGTTTTTGAGAGGGAATAAGTGTGAAAGTGAGCGGTGAGGGACGATACAATTCGAGCGGTTCATTTTTTTTGTTAAATAGTGATACGTTACTGCGGTTTTGTATTTAAGAGTTTACGAGAAGCAGCGGAGGGAGTTCATTTAATTATTGCGTGTGTATTGTAATAAACGTTTTGTTATTAGTTATCTTGTTAATAAAAGTGTTTATTTTCAATATTTTTGTGTGGTACCGGCTATGCGGGAAATTCGGATATCCTTAGTTTGATACATAATAAGTGTTTTCTCTACAATATTTATAATATAATAGTAAAAAAAAGTTATTTTCGTTCGGAACGAGATAGAAAGAGTAAGGGAGAAGAAGAAAGTAAAGGCAACGGATATTGATCGCGATTTGACGCAAAGCTACCGCATCGAAAAGGAAGAAAATGCTTGATCGACCTAATTTCGTTCTTCCGGCCGCTCTCCTTTCTCGATTGTACATCGTCGGGCTTTTTAAGTTAAAAAAAAATCACCATGAGAAAACATGCTTGAAAGTTCTTATATTTGATATATTTTTCAGAAGCCGTTAACAGCCGGCTGGAGGATAAGCGTTTTCGAATAAAAGGAGAATTTGGTGGAGAACTCGGGTAAGATATACGATTGTTTGTCGAGATTAGAGCCGACAAAAGGTTCCGTTCTGCCTCCTTAACTCTTTCTCTCTTTTTATTTTTGCCTTGATTTAAACGAGGCGTCCCGTATTTGCTCTAGATTAAACAGACCTCCGTAAGAAGCCGATGTACTCCAAGTTCTCCTCTTGTTTATGATACGACCAACGGCAAAGCGTTAAAGATCCATTGTACATACGCTTACTTCGCGGATATATTTAATTTTTTCTTCCCTTTTTTCTTCTTTTTTTTTTTTTTATTCCCTTCCAGTAATCCGACTTAATATCTTTCATATGCGAATGTTTCGTGATTCTTATCGTCGGTTTTGTGTTCCTTATACTCATTCTTTTAAAAAGATAATTTAAACAATTGTTAATTCATTATTTTGTTTCTATTTCTTTTTTATATTTTTATATTCATCCCTTAGTACTGTAAATCCTTTGAAGGATACTATATTTTTTCTTAAGTAACATTTTTTTCATACTTTAATAGATGTTGTTTTATCAGGGAAGAATTTTGGCACTTTTTCTTTTTTAATTTACGTGTTCATAATTAATGAAAGAAAATTAAATGTTCGATCTCAGAAAAGAGCAATGAAATAAAGCTCGTATATCCGTTAGGAAAATAAGGTCGTGTAAATACCAAAGGTTAATGGGTTAATCCTTAGAAGATGACCGTAAAGAATGTCCATCATAGTTCTATTTATGTGAATTTCTTTGATAAATTTTTCATTGTGAACTTGGTTAAGAAAATAATTCAACGTATTAAAGAGATGTGATTTATTATAATAAAAGGTATTTATTTATAAGCTAAAGACTGAATCATTCGATATTTCCGGATCGGGAATATTCGGGATACTTCGACGCATTTATATGCACAAAGCAATGTTATTAAATGGTGTCACATTTTAAATATAATAAAACACGCTCGATTTCTTTCAGTCGCAATATTCTTACACGCACATTCATATTCAACTACCGCACACACTAAATAAGGGTATTTCCCAATATCCAACACACGCACTTTTTATCTCTCATCTTTTCTCTTATCCTCACAGAGATACGATGAAAACCCGCGAAGATAGAAAAAGAGAGATGAAAAGTGGGTGATAATAATAACGACAAAATAAATGAAGGAAAGGATTAAAGGGAAGAAAGAAGATGGTTATATAAGATCGATCGAATTTGCATCCGTTGAGTTCATCGATAAGGTATCGTGCTTCGTAGAAGCAAATACGAAACACTCCCGTGATGCTTTTTGATTTAAGACGTATAAAAGGAATATCCAACTGATTTCTCTTTCTCTCTCTCGTGCTCGTGCTCGTGCTCGTACTCGTGCTCGTTTCTCTTTTTCCTCGCTTCTCTCATCTCTTTATAGTTATACTCTTTCTCTCTTCATCACGAGCTTTTCAATCAGCCGCAAATTTACAAAACGAATCCTGCCTCCTTTTCTTTCTCTTTTCTTTTATTTTTTTTTTTTTCTCTTCTCGACAGTAATAACGGCGTTTTATAATCAAGCACATCGTCGACAGAAAAAGGTATAAGAAAGATATAAAGAGAGTAAAAAAAGAAGGAGAATGATTCAAAGGAGGCTACTTGGGCGTCTGAATCACTCGTAAACGTTCAAGAATTATGAAAATGTGGAACGAATATGTCACTGGTCTAGATCGTTTTCAATTTTACATCGAGAAAGATGAGAATTTTTCGATAACATACTCGGTATTGTTTGCATAAGCGTGTTTGCAATATGCTGCGCAAATCTGAGCCGATTAATGTACATCGACTCGAATTTCCTCTCCCTTGTTTCTCCTCAAGACGATAATAAACACCGAACTGCATAACTTTTTTCCTCGAACGACGTCATATTAAATTACGATCCAGTAGAATCAAAATTCTCTTTAAAGGCTGTCACGTTTTAGCGAAGCGAACCTAACATGCAAAACAAATTTTTCTTTATATACTTTCTTATGGTTTTATATACTTGTTAATAATGCAAACTTTTTGGAAGAGCGATAAATTGTTTCCAATTATTGTTATCAAATAACGTGAATGATAGCAATTGTATATTTTTGTAGATCCTTTCACTCATTTCCTTTCCTTCTATATTTATTTAATTTCCTGTTAAGTGTTTGAAGTTAGATCTTAATTTTCGTTAAACAAAACCTTGTGATCTTTCCGATGCGAAAAGAGACCGATCATGCATGGGTTAGGCACAGCTTGTTCGAAATTTCAACATAGTGCAAAGAGATTAAATAGAGTATTTAAGATTTTGTTCTATTCTGTGGATATAGTACAAATTATTGCTCGTAAATAAATAGAAAGGAAAATTTTCTCGATTGGTATTTTTATGGGGGAGGAGAGAAGAAAAATAGAGTAACGACCTTAACTAGAGATTTCTTCATTGGAACGGAAATACTCTAGAAGAACTCCATCATCCAAAAGTTTCGAACAATCGTAGCCAAGTTTAGTTCTCGATCGTTCTTTTTACTGTGTCACATTTATTGGAAGTTTTCCATATCGATGCGACGCGACGCGACGCAAAGTCTGCAAAAAACGATTGCTTATTCTGTAGACGTTGGTCGTTCGTGCTCGTTAAATCGTAGTAAACGCCATAATTAACGAAGAATGTTATAAACTGAATACAAAAGCAGTAAAAATATGTATCAAAAAAAAATGATGGAAAAGTGTCGATTTGATAATACAATCTCAAGTTTGCGAAGTATGATTCGAGATAAAAAGAGGAAAAAAAAAGAACGTTGAAACCACAATTAGTCGTTCCGCTTCGACATTCTCTCTATTAGGATTATTATTTAGAATCCAAATATGTGGATAGAAGGGAGAGAAAAAACTCCTACACTCTATATACATATAGAATACATATGTAAGTATTCTCTTTTGAGAAGCGTGGTGGGTGGACTTGGAGAGAGGTCGGTTGAACTCGGGAAGGTTCGGTTAGATTCGGGCAAGCGACGACGAGCCCAGACGAACCATGGCGGTAGTCGTGTCGCCCATAATCGCTCGTGGCTTTCACGAGGTAACCCACGTTCGCTCCGTACAACTTTGCTTTGCTCGCTCAAAATCTCGTGTCATTTATCTCGTATTTTATCTGCGAAAAGTACTCATTCTCTCTTCTCTCGAAGAAGAATTGAATGAAACTACTACTGTTAATTGAAAAAAAGTGTCGAGCTGTCAAAGCGCGCGCGCTCCTTTTGACGACAGTGACGCACGCCGCGGTAGGGAGGTAGGGATAAAGAAATAGACGTAAAGAAGGAGGATACTTTGTCGCGTCGTGTCAGGCGTCGCGCTGCCAAGTCGTGCATGCGCGACGCCTTAGCATTTACCAGAAGAGATGATGACCTCTTTGAAAACATTTATTTGAAGTGTTATTTTGTTAAAAATAAGAAATAAGAAGAAGAAAGATAAAAAGCTACACACGTGTCATCCGTCATTTGATTGTGGCTGACGCTGCTTGCGCAGACGCAATGTCGCTGCTCGAACTGACGTCGATTCTTTTCCTCGTGTTTGCTTCACCTGCCTCGGGATACTTCAATCTTTTTCTCAGTCAGGCAGAAGTACGCAAACTCATGGGTAAGTTCATTCATCGCGCGCTTAACGATAATAAACGTTCGATAACTATGGTTATATGGTTGCAATCAATCTATCATCGGTTGTTCTGTTGAGATTAAATACGCGCCCATACATTAACCGCGAATAATTTTTCAAATATCTTATCTATCTTGTGATTGGTTCGTTCGAACCTCCTCCTCCTATTGAAATTGTCACCATTGGTTCTCCATATTTTCCAACATCATTTACGAATCAATAATCGCGATCGATAGATATTGTATGTATTTGTAATTTAGCACGAGTATCGATTTGCCTGAAGTTATATGTCGATAAGAATTTTATCGGTCATAAAAAAAGTGATGCGTTTTTATTAGAGGTAGTCGTAAAACCGTTCGGCATACTGGATCTTTTCATTGAAAAATTAATTATTTAATGTAAATACTGGTTAACTTGTGTGTACCTGCTTATTTAGCATCGCAATTAAACTCCTATACGATCGATATTAGAGACGTTTTTCATTCACTCAAGTTCGTATGAACTAATGAATAATTATTATCGCGTTACGTCGCTTGTACTATAAGCCTTCATTATCCTTAGGGCATAATCTTAGGTTCAGGCACAACGTATGTATGTACAACATACATGAAATCATCCCTCGAATCCTAGGTAGGTAAGTGGTGATGCGTGAAACTGTTTTAAAATACGACTCCCATCCTTCTATCCTAGAAAATCTATGTACGAGAGATAATTGGTACTAATGAGACATTTACGAAGGAAATGAATACGTACGAGCTTCTCAATTGATACGTGAATTTCGTTGGAATTGATCAAGCTGATCGGTTTACTTGGTCAAAAGAGCGAACTAGAATCGTTTGTCGGTCAAGCTGTGAAAACGTTTTCCTACGTGCAATATTTTACAAACGATTAAATCTACGCGGCGGAATCGCAGGGGATTCTCTTTGAAGTTTCCAACAACAAAGTTAATAGACGCTTTAAAAGTAAATTTATTTATTGATCGAAAATATTTGCTAGTAACAATTACTCCATATTTAAATACAAAACGGAAGAATACATAGTCGTAATTAATTTCAATATTAATGCAATTGTATTAAAATAATTGAAAGAGAAAAAAAGTAAAAGTAAAAAGCAAAAAGATATATAACTTCTAAAAGAACATAGAATATATAATAGGATAGAAGATAAAACTAGTCTTTTATCGTAATATTTGAGATCGAATAAAGATCGTTCCGCGTTCTGATCGTTCCTTAAAAATCATCGCTCGACCGGATTGCATGTGAATCGATGTACCGGAAGCGGGGAGTAATTCGTGCAGCCCACTCGACGGCGCGAACTTTCCAATATTTCCTCGATAATTTCCACGGCGGCGGATAATTTGTTTTCGGCTCGTTGAGCCACGAAAAGCATTCAGCTCGTTGCCCCGAGTTCGAAACGGCAACGGTTCGTTCGTTCATTCGTTCATTCGTTCATTCGTTCATTCGTTCGTTCGTTCATTCGTTCATTCGTTCGTGCATTCTGGCGACACCTGAACCCACGCCTCCGATCAACGATTCTCTTGCTCCTTAGAGAAAAAGAAAGGGAGACAAAAAAAGAAGAAGATAGAGAGAAAATCGTACGTTCCATACATACTGTTTTCGACTTTTTTCAATGACTTATATAGAAAAAAAGTCGATCGAAAGGTGTGTCGTTTGATCGGCTTTCCCTTTGTGCTGCAGGTAGGCTAGTATCTATACCGCTGTGCTTTTGGGAGATACGCATATATATTGTAGTACCTTGGATCATCTACACAATAAAATATTTTAACGAGGTTCTTGTTGAAGGTAGACGTGTTTTAGGATCGAGAAGATGAAGGAATTCGTTTATAGTTATATTCTAATCTTTAAACGCCGAATAATCGACAGATAGTTATGCTTATTGTACTTCTTCGTCTTATATTTTTTTTTTAGGATCTTTATTTAAATTTCCTATTGATCTTTATGCTTTATGCTATTTTGGAATGTTGATTTACAAGTAAATGTATATGTTATTAAACTTGAATAATGTTATTTTTGTCATATTTTTAATAGATGCATTTTTAAGTGCATGTTTCCAATTTCGAATCGTTTAGTACGGTTTCTCGTAATTGTAATAAAGTTAGGATATCGAGTCTCGATTTGCCACGTCGAGAAATCGATTTTGATCTCTGTCGTTCCACTTGGTTACACCCTACACGGTTGAATCCTAAACAAAAAGGTACTTTGGCACGATCAGCTCCAATATTGAAGGCCCTCTTCTTTTATTTTGCTCTTTGTAATCATATTTCGAAATTGTCCTGCTGTAAAATATACGTCGTTGTATATTTCTTTTTATTGACAAGCAAACGTATATCGGCCTATAGACATAAATATTAATATATACGTAGTTATATATATATATATGTTTTAAAACAAGGTTTGAAAATCTTTGGGTTATCTGAAGGAAGCACGATCGCGCGTACGTGCTTGCCAACACCTAAGACTCGTATTGCACCCGAGCGTGGATAAGATAAGCTTCCGAATTCACATTGGCGTCGAGGTTATATTTACTTTACCAGATTATTTTATCGATCTTTGGACGAATAATTCGAGAAAAAAGGTGTTTTATCCGCTCGCGACATCATCGTATTCTAAAAGTTATTTTTATTCTTCTTTTTATATACAATATTACATATATTCTCATCTTCCTAATGTGCGTAGCTTTGCATCAGTATAATACAATACATATAGTAGAAAGAAATATGCAGACCCGAATGATGTTTAAACTTTTGAAAATCTTTTATAATCAAGCAAGGATTTTTCAATCAATTCACCCTCAAAACAACTGAAAATATAAATTATTTGATGTGATTTGTAAATAAGAAATACTTTGAAATTATTTTTTATTTTCAATCATAAATTTATATTTTATGTACAAAATTTCGTTGGAATTAATAAATGGCAAGGAAATAAAATCAATAGAATGATAAAATATCTCCTAGAGGAAAATATTATAATAAATTAATTATCATTTACTTATTGTTAAAATTAAATCAATGAAAGATGTAAGATGGTAAGTTTGGAAGTATATACAAAGTTTGGGTAAATTAATAGCGCATATCCAATTTGAAATACTGCAAAGCAGAACGATTCGTAATCATTCGTCAGAACTCCATGTCAAAACAGGAAAACACGATGTTCGCGAAGAACCTTGTGCCCGAGGCCAGTTTTCGCTCGTGTGAGACGAGCTTGGGTTCGACCTTAGCTAGTTAGGGTCTGACAGGCCCATCTTGATGTTGTTCGAGGAGTGGGGTCTTTTCAAAGGTCCCGCCTGGGCCCCGTGAAACCGTTTATGTACGCACAATGGCGCAGAAATAGGTGGAACACAAACGAACATTAAGAAATTCGATCGGCTCGAGAAAATGTATTTCGACAACAACAGTCGGACACGGTTGTGTTTCTATCATCTACTTTTTCCGATTTTTTCTACTTTTCTTTGTTAATCGATTATTAACATATATATATTTTGTATAACAAACAAATTAAACAAGTTTCTCAATTATCTAAATTTAGTCTGTCCAGGAGGTATTTTCTTTTTTTTTCTTTTTAAGTAGATATAACATTTTCAATATTGATACGCGAATAAATATATAATAAAATAATTATGAAAAATGTGAAAAAAGAGTTGTTAACTACTTCGAGTTAACTATTAGAATTCTCCGAAGAGAATAAAAAGAAAAAAAAGGATATGTATTTTATTTCGAACAATATTTTAAGCAGGTTCGATCGGTGCGATATTTCAAAGTGGATGCTGCACGCCTCTGTCGCCATCAATCTTCGGCTCCTCGTTAAGATCCGTGCTTTAAGACTTCGTTGGTGTGTAGGAGAATTCGTTTCTTAGCGGACAGAGGAGGGCGTCAGAGACAGTACGGGTTGTGTCGGGACGTCATTTACATGAGGACTCGTCGAGAAGAAAAAGAGAAACGAGACACGGACCCCCGTGGATTCTCCTCCGAAAGCCAACTTCCTTTTTTTTTTATTTTCTTCTTCTTTCTGTTCGAAAAAAATATTAATCCTTTGAGTAACCATCAATGATATGCTTTATTTGCGAACGTAAGTTGGGAAAATAAATTCTTACAAATGTTCCTTTTATAACAATATTTACTTTTTGGAATTATCTCATACGAGTTTTATTATATTTTCTTGCGAGCTATTTTTTTACGTATCTCTGGAGAATTTGGAAGTATCGTTTTGCATATTTTTATTATCTTTATATACTTTAATCTTTCATATTTGTAGGAAAATGTAGCTATAGAGAAATAGAGTAGTATTGCGAATCGACTCATAATGGAATTGACTTTTTTTTAGAAATCGTCTCTCTTCTGGGAATAAAAACACGCTGCGAGTGTAATGGATACTCTCTCTCTCTCTCTCTCTCTCTCTTTTATTTTCTTTTTTCCTTCCATTATTTCCTACCACCATTTTTCCCTAGGGGTATATCTTCTTTCGGATAGACCTTTTCTCTTGCAGATTATCACGAAGAGAACAGAAAAGAGAAGTGTCTCAGCGAGTAGTTTCTTAATCAAGAATAGCGACACTTTTCTGTCGGAATTTCTCATTACACTTTTTTTTTCTTACTCTCTAGATGAAGTACATTCAACGAGGACGTGAATAAAATTTAATGCGATCAAGCATGTCGTAGAAAAATATAAAATAGTGCTTCAGCGAGAAAATGAATACTTTTGAAAAATAAAAATAATTCATTTTTAGTTTTTAGGGAAGGAAGTTGGTAATCCTCCCAGTTCTCCTTTCACACACTCCTGTCGCCATATGTCGAAATCCCAGATAGACCGAGAACACATCTCAATCTACATCAACACTGACAGATGCTGTATCTGATTGTGAGTTGCGAGTTTCTCGTTTCCTTCCATCTCGCGATGATGGTGATTCCTCGTTGATGGCCGACATAACGTTGGAGCCATATTGAGCACCGAAGAATAATATTATTTTAGCTCTCGATCCAGGAATCATGTCGTATAGCGTTGCGACGTTTGCTTTGGTTTCATCAATCTTTGAGATTCTCTCTTTCTTTCTCCCTCGTTCGACAAATAAACTGTAGCTGCGTTACTTATGATGCACCGGCCATACGGTGATTTGATTCCCTTTCTTTTATTCTCTCTCTTTCTTTCTGTCTCTATCTATCTATCTATCTATCTATCTATCTATCTGTCCTTTCCTTTTCTTTAGTTCTTTGTTGCGGATACAGTACGACGGTAGATCCGACCGGTTTCAGCTAGGAACGAGCTTCTCGATTTTCACGAAGGGGAAGGGTGATTCTACGACACAATAGTTACAGTACGTGGTTGATAGGAAATGCACAAGTCTGATCTCGATGGTGATCCCGTATTGAATAGACTCAGATTGGGTGCCAATTGGATTACTTGATAAAGACTTAATCAACTTTAATGAATATGTTTCTTCGTTTCCTAGTACGTGATCAGAAGACAAAATATCGATGAATAGTTGTACATTACTCCCTCGATCTAATTATTGTATTTTATTTATTATTATATTATAATATGTAATATAATATTAATTAAGTAATATTAGGTAATAATTATCGTACAAAATATCGACAGTTTTATAATCGAAACTTTGTACAAAATTATTTACATCCTGTTAACATAAACAAAATGAAGAATTATTTATCGCTCGTTTAAGCGTCAATTCAGGTATATCCCAAATTCTTGATTATATAGGAAAGATCGCGAAGATCGTAAAGCAATGTTTCGAGTAGCTCAGTCACCCTTCCTTCCACCTCGTTATGGGGCCCAAAAAAGCAGAGCCATCACGTACACCAGTAGTGTCGAGAGTCTTTCTCTCTTCTTTACGTGCATGGTCGTTCGAAGTGAATTATAACCGGTGTCGCGCGAAGTTACGCCTTCCTGGATTTAACCTATGGCCTGTGAGAGGAGAAAGGTGGAGAAAAAGAGGCCTGAGGTCGATGGGGGAGAAGCAGCAGAAGTAGTGGAGGCCGTACAAACGACGTACGGGTTGTCCAGGACTTGTCCAGGACTTATGGGTTATTCAAGAGAGGCAACGTTGCTAGAGAACAGGAACAAGAGAGATAGCGAAACACGTTCGTTCGATATATGCTAAGCAGTCGGCCTCCTGTATCGTGTACATGTACCACCATACGACTCTGGTTTCGCACGTGGGTGAGAGACGCATGTGCGTACGCGTGAGTATGCGTGTATCTTTATATACGTACGTAGTATATATGCTATGCATCCATGGGTATATATACGGGGTGTCGGATAGGTTGCTTTTACTTTGCGACTTCGATCGATCTGAGAATGATAAAAAGTGGGGAGAAAAAGTTTGAGCAACTCTCGTTACATTGATTTATTAGTCTTCTTTTTTCTCTCCTATTGTTTTTATTTTTTTACTTAGAAGATAAATGTATTTATAAGTATTGGATGTGGAAGTGTATACAATAGTGATGGAAGATTGTTTGGCGAAGTAACAAATTTTCACGTCCGATTTGATATTTTAAGTGAATGATTACATATTGAAACTTTTTTTTACATATAACGTATTTATTATCTATCTATTTGACAGACATACTGTCAGGTATTTATTGGTAATATTTAGCTCGACGTTTAATGTTTACAGGTAATACACGAATTTGTGGATATTTTTTTTTTTTACAAATTCTTTTGTTCTTAGAACAAAAACATTTATGTTTAGAAGATATGTGCTTAGAATATCCGCCACCCCATATACGCCCACATCGTTTAGCCGGATGATGGCGAAAGTGAAAAATATCTCGTGCAGCCGTTATAGCACTAGTAGTATGTTCGCGTGCATATGCAGAGGCTCATTCGCGTTATTAGATCTCTCTTTCTCTCTCTCTCTCTCTCTCTCTCTCTCTCTCTCCCTCTCCCCCTCTTTCTTTTTCTTTTTCTTACTGAAGTCGTTGCCTCGAGAGATATCGAAGCATAGTATATGCCAGCTGCCATTGATTCGGTCGTTTACCCCATCTCGAACCAATAATTCCTTCATTTTTGCAAAAATAATGATGCTGATATGATAGAAATTTAATCTTCTAACATTATTACTAATATTACTATTTATTACCAAGAGTTGTAACTTGTGATTAGAAGAAACAGTATAGACTTTTTCATAAATTATCAATAACGAAGTTTGTGTCCATATACTCATCGAAAAAATATACCTATCCGTTAAATTATAATTATAATCAATAAGGATCTGTTTACTTATTTTGTAAAAAAAAAAAAAAGTATCATGGCAATGGTAGAGTAAATAGCGAACAGCAAAACGAGCAAACACTTAAAAGTTTCACTATAATGGAGATGAAATTCATCAAAGGTACTAGTAAATTCAACATTAAAGTAAGTGGACTAGTAGTTCTGCATCTGCAATGAATTTCTACTTTGCACGATGTCAAGTGATACCTGACATGATTCTACAAGTGTTTCAACCTCGAAATATGAATTTGAAGTTATGAAATATTTTGTTCTAAAAAGTAAACATAAGAGATTGATCAAAATTAATAAGGAGAAAAAAAAAGTTACATATGTTCGTAGTAAAGTTAAAAGTAACTTCGTTAACTTATTATTTTATGTAGATAATCTATTGATATTATTTGAGGAAACATATTGTAGCTGGTAGGACGTCTGTATCCCGTGGAGGGATCGTCGGGAACTTTAAAATCCTATATTTCCTGTCTCTTGGACCTGTGGATCACCCTTTTTTCTTTTTCTTTTCTCCTTTTCTATCCTCGTTGCCGTGCCCTTTTGTAAGGCTCACCACGGGAGGATCTCGTTATAAGCACACACCATGCCTCTCGTATTCCGTAGGTGTTAGGTTTCTGACCCAAAGCTCACAGCAAGAGAATAAAAAAGTACGGAAATGGAAGAGAGAGGGAAAGAGAAAACTTTGTCTTCCCGCTGTGTAGTAGACGCTGATTCACGATGGCCTTCTTTTCGGAACCTGGTTCCCTCTTCTTCCTTTATTATTAAAGAACTCACCTTATAGAAAGACCATACTACTCCTCGTCAACTTAGCTAAATGTGTAGTATTTTGACAGCGGGGGACGCCGATATTTTTTTGCAAAATTTAGCCGGGTGTTTCATAAAAAGCGCTCACCTTCCTTTAGCGTTGTGGTTCATTCGCTAAGATAGATTTCTTTTCTGTTCTCATGATCCTCGATGCTCGATCGAGAACTTAGAAATGTAAGTAGTAATTCATCG
This sequence comes from Polistes dominula, assembly GCF_001465965.1. The sequence continues at coordinate 17,323 of NW_015149128.1, forward strand.
TCATTGTAACAACCAAAATTTTCTAACTATTTTTTGTCTGTTTAATAGGAACATTAACAATAACAGAAGGATGAAATGTTTTCAAATTTTTTATTGACATGAAGATTTGAAGCGTTCTATTGGTTTTACTCTTAGTTTAAAGGAAGATAACAATACATATATGTATGTATATATGTATGCCTTGCTCTCTACTGGTTTCCATGTTTCTTTACCTTTGATTTGAGGAGTGAGATCATTGAAGTAAAGGGAGTTAGATAGAAGGCACACATACTGTCCTCTTGCAGCAGCTTCTTCTTTTCGTTATGGTCCTTCCAAGTGGTAGCGTTCGTCGTACGTGTTTTGCGAGAAAAGAACCGAAGTGGTGCAGAACCCCTCGTGACAATTGTGTCTGGCAGTGCTTGTCGAGGGTCGACGCCTTCCCTGAAAAGGCCTTTCTCTCTCTTTCTCTCTCTTTCTCTCTCTTTCTCTTTACTACTCCCATCTTGGAGGCTCACGCTTGCACTCTGGCCTGGCTGCGGGCGCAGCAGACATCAAAGGATGTTCGGTGGTTACCACCCTTCTACCTATCCACCCTCATGCAAACTTCTTGCATAATTGTTCGGAAAAAGAAGAAAAAGAAGAAGTGAAAGAAGAAAGAGAAGTAGTAGTAGTAGATGGAAAAGGAGAGAAGAAAGCAAAAGAGAGATCACACAGAGTAGAAACGTAACGAGGTCAGAATCGAGCTGTTCTCGGTAGCTAGTAATAACGAGAGGAATTTCTTTGCTAGATTAAAAGAAGATTACTTTTTTATCTCATCGCCTTTTTAGACCGACATAAGAATACGAAAGGAAAGGTAGTTCTTTGATTTTCCTATTTCTTTGATGACAGAAAGTAAGAGAGAGAGAGAGAGAGAGAGAGAGAGGATTGACTTTTTTTAGCTTTTATCTCAACAACAGTAATAAATAATGATGAATCTTAGAGGAAAGAAAAATAAACGAAAAGGAAAAGAATGATATTAATCTTATTGACCTCCAGTATTCACTGGAGGTGGGTGAAGGTGGGGGCCAAAATCGGAAAATCTCAAACTCCCACCGTTTTAATTGTTATCGGCAACTGTTTTTCATCTTAGCAATCGTCAACGGTTTTCCAATTGTTATAAGAAAGAGAATAACACAAAGGACAGAAAATCGCTTACAAAGAAAAGGACATTGTAACCTAATAGGACGACTTATCGTCTACAAACGTTGAGAGTTTCGATTTTTTAACGACGCTAGTTTCAACGCAGACTATTTCTCTCTTTCTCGAAGAATAATTATTTTCCAAGATCTACGGGGGTCTATCCTTCGTCTTTTTTACGACATACCCTACAGCGTTGGGTCTGTTGTGTTCTTTTCCTTCAGTTCGTGAAGGAGGCAAAGATCTAGAAAGTGCCTCTGGCGGAACTTGTCGGAGGGCAACGGTGTCGGGGTCGTGGGTATAGGATATCTGATGCAGAAAACCGGTAAACGTTTTTTTCTGGACGGTAGAGGCATTGGCGGTGGGACGTAGGAGGAAATGAAGGTAGATAGTTGAGAAGAACACCGAAAGCAAAGACACGACCAAGGGGCATGGCACATTGTCTTCGGGTGGCTTAAAAATCCAACTCGTGGCTCGTTAACCGTCCTCCTATCAGATACCACCGAGACCCTTCTCTAGAAAAAGAGAGAGAGAGAGAGAAAGGGAGAAAGAAAGAGAAAGAATACACTCCATGCATCCGTATTCTTCTTCTCCAGCTTCCTTATCCACTGTCTTCGTCGACTGGTCCACGTGACCTTGTGTCCTACCGACACACGATCCCTTGTATTTTTAGTATGCCTAGGTAGCTCGATGTTCTTTTCAATATGAATTGAGCAATGCGGTCATAGGGCCATTTGACTGTCTCTCTTTCCAATATTTTTCAAGAAAATGACATTACTACTATCAATTAAATAGATATTAAATAAATATCTCGATTGTATTGGAGAAGTCGATTACATTCGAGCGGAACGACTGCGGATCGATACGCTTAACATTTCTAATCTGCTGATCCACTTATCTGACCTTTTCTTCCTTTTGCTTTTATTCTTTCTCTTTAATCTATTACATCCTATCGGTAGAGAAGCTCTTTAATCAGACATTCCTAAATTGCATTATATTTTTATCGCGATTCGTGATTTTGTTAATTATAAATTTCATTTGTTTATACTTTTATAACTGGACGCGTATAGGTGTAACGTGAAGAACTTTGTAGTTGAAGGAATGAAATAAATGATATCGAATGCACTTACAATTAAATGTTTATACGAATTTGTCCACGTGCATGTCGCTTATCAAAATTATCACCGTACAGTAGCCCACTTTCGTAGATTTGTTGGACAAGCTCACGCTAATATTTGCGGCAACCGCTGGACAAATACGAGGTGATGTGAATCATCTACGCGAAACATTCGTATCGTTTTCTTATCCACGAGTATTTTTCCCCCTCTTGGTTTCAATCTCTGCTGTCCCTTTTTTGATAAATAAACTGCTTTCTTTTCTCTATAGTATGACGTATAGTACGGCACTATATCTCGTGGGTAGAAAATACCTATCATGCCACGACGGAGCGCACACACACCTACACACACCTACACACACCTACACATACGTACACGCATACAAGATTTTCCGATAAGTTTAGATTTGCCGTGTCCTCTATTGTTCAAAAGTCCTAATAAATTTTGATTTACGCTATCTTGATTGTTAATGAAAAAAATAAACAGATAATAAAACTTAAAGAAAAAACAAATATACATAATACAATAAATTTTCTCTTTCTTTTCTAGGTCTCCAAGCGGAATTGTTTTACGTGAGAGAAGGTGTGATCAACGATTATGCCATTAAATTCGTTGTACCGGTTCCAGCGCAAGTTCACAAATTGCATTTCACATGGCAAAATCTTGCTGGCAGGCCGGTAAGTGAGAATTTATTTATTTCAAGATTTATATGATAAGGAATAATGTTTTCCTTTGATAAAGAAAATAAGAAGTTAAAAGAAACGATAACTCATTCGTTATCTGAAAAACGTCGACGACTTAGCGATATACGATGCAACCAGCTGACCGTTCAAATCCTCCTTCGTCAAGGTTGAATGGTCACGTTGAAGCTACTATCATATTTTTTTGTTCTTTCTTGTTCTTTTTCTTCTTACTCTTTTCTTCTTACTTTTTCTTCTCCTCTATTTCTCTTTTTTACCTTCTTAGAACATACTTATCAGGATTATCGAAGCATATCCCATTCCTATCCCACACCTCATCGAATTCTCGAACCAATACAATGGCGTAAGACTTGTATATAAGACTCTTTTAGAACGGAGAACTCTTGTTAAAATATCGCGAATAAAGGACAAGGAACGTGAGTACGTGAGTAAATCTATCATAATCGTTTTATGAAGTAAAAAAGTGTCTTATTTGACTTAAAAAATGAATATCCAATGTGGATAAAGTTTTGTTGTTTTTTCAATGTGTGTGTGTGTGTTTTAAGTACTTAGATTTTCTTTCTTTCCTCTCGTGTTGGTTTTCTTCGCGGTGGTCGAAGGAATGGTAGGTAGGGTAGATACCTGGACAAAGTGCGGAACGTAGTGTCGGATTGACTCGTCGACGAGGTAGAAAAAAAAAAAAAGAAAAGATCTCTCGGGGTAGGACAAAGTGGTTCAGCCACTTCTTCGAGCTCTTCTGTGCGAGCTTCAGAGAGAAAAAGGAAAAGAAGAGAGACAGAGAGAGAGAGAGAGAGAGAGAGAGAGAGAGTTATCCGAGAGAGGAAGACTGACGAGCGGTTCCAAGACATCCGTCACCTCCGTGACAAAAGCGGGTGTCCTGAATGGTAGTTAAACTCGCAGGTGGCTGTCGATCAAACTCTCCTCTTTCCACTCTTCCTCCCTTCCCCCCTTCCTCCCTTCGTCCATTCGTTCCTTCGTCCCTTCTTCTGTTTCTACTCACATTGTTTGTAAATCAGTTTGTGGAGAAGATAGGAAGAAGGGGAATGACAAGCATTTAAGGAAATTCTTCAATATGAGAAAAAGTTTGTATACGGTGATTATTCATAAATTAATTCGCGATAGTAAAACAAAAAATAAAATATTGATATTATTTTTTTCATTTTCACTTTTCACCGACTAAAGCTAATTTTGAAAGAATTTCTTTTTTCAAGTTAGATTTCCGAGTTAGATATTATTGTAGTTCTTGAGAAAGAGAAGAAGTGACCCCGAATACCGGATCGTTTGTAAACACATATCATTTGAGTCTCTCTTCTTGCGGACAACTTATTTGAAAGAAAGCTACTGCTTACACAGCGTCAAGTATTCGCGTTAGCACATTTACGGTTTTTTAATTCTTTTTGCGTTATACGTCTTACAGTTCTGTATGCGGTCAAATTTTTAGCATCAAGTTGATAAATCAAAATAATTACAAATTTATGAAAGTAGAAACAATAATATCGTTGATAGGATCATTAATTATCGTTCAATAAAATATTGAAACTCGTTATTTCATTTCAAGATTAATAAGATCAAATTAAAATTATCAACTATGAACATTTTAACTTATTAGTTAAGAAGCTTATGTTAATAGTTAGCCCAGATGGAAGAAAATCTATGTAGCGAGCTATCGTCACAGTTTGGAAGGCGTTGAAATCGAACGCCATTAGAAGCTATTCGCAGGAACATTCGTAGCCATTTCACGAGGAAGTTATTCGTGGTCGTAAGAGACCGCAAAACGAACGGTGGTAGCGACAAGCAGCGTAGTTGACGAGCCTCTTTTATACTTTTCTCTTTTTCTCTCTCGTTTTCCTACATCTAACCAAGAACCGATCATCATCTCGAGCTGGTAATCAGCCGTTGAGGCTTTGCTTTCCTACGCTCTAGTCTCTTCTTCTGCATCTTACAATATTTTTTTCCCCTTTCTTTCCCTCTTTCTTATTCTATTTCTTTCCATTCGTTCTCTAAACTCACTTTGCCCCTCGCGGTGCACAAATTGTCTTCCGAGAATGGTACGCTCGAGATTACCAGAAGGTTCAACGTTCTCGCTCGTTTAGTCTCGCCGACATTGTTTCATTCGTTTTCCTCCACCCTTCCACGCGGAAATACCAACCATTACCCACCTCCTCCTATACACCTAGGTAGTATACAATATAGCTACCTATACCTACCTATATTTATCGAGGCCATCGATGTATTAACCAAAGCCACGACTTTGTTAATGGATTAGAAAATACTCGTCAAGAAGAAAAGTTCGATAGCACCATTCAACAATGTTTCATCTCATGTTTTCGTCAAATGTTTGTTGATATACATACATATATCCTTATCCTATATGGAAGTTATGTTATACGAAAGCTGCCGTTATATCAAAATCGTGTTTTCAAAGTATTCTACAACACTACCATGTTGTAAAAAGATTGAGGGTACTCAATTCTCTCAGGTTAATCTCATTGATCCATTAACATTTGATATATCACCCATCTCCTATCTCCCATCGTTTCAATTTCATTATCTTTTTTCCAGTTATTCTTAGACGGTTGTAATTTATTTGATCATTCAAATTATCTCAACTAACCCCAAATGCAATTGACTTTCAGCTTCCTTACACGTTGGACGTAGATATCAGCAATCCATCCGCTCTAAGCAGCTCTCTAAACATCTCTCAAACAGGCGAGATGCCGGTCGGTATTTTACAAACTTGGGCCCTAGCTTTGCACTGTGGTCCATACGATGCCGAAGTGAACCTTACTTTACGGATCAATGTTTCCGTGTCGAAGAAAAATACAACGAGTTTAGAATTTAGGCGGAAAAAGATCTGCTTAAAAGAGAAAAGCAGCTACACCGGACCCGAGGAGGTTTTAGTCGCTGCTTCTGGTTCTACTTCCAGTGGGCAGGTGTTTTACGCAGCCATCGGATGTGCCTGTGCCTTTATCGCTGCCATATGCGTTCTCGTGGTGGCCTATTACGTTCGAGATAAGAAGGCCAGAAGACATAGGGATCCTTTACAGTAAGATCCATTACCTCTTCATGCATACGTACGTTCGTCGTAAAAAAAAAAAAAAAGAAAAGAAAAATTCGTTTTTGTTTCCTTTCTCATGATAGTAGAAAACAAAGCATCGGTGATAACGTTAAATAATGATATATGTATATTGTTATATATTAACGATGAGAGATGAAAGATATGTAGATTTCTAGAGATAAAGAAATCTTATTATCCTTGTAGAGAGTCCAGAGGTCTCAGCTCTGCGTGTAGTGTCGAACGAGGTACAGGAGTTGGTCCAGCGCAAACCTTCCTATCTCCAGAAACTCCACCACCCTCGGCGTCTGGAGCATCAGCCTCCACTTATAGAAGATTAGACGACAGACCTAGTCGAGAGCTGCACGAGAGAATTCAAGAGATCACCGTACAAAGGTAAAGACAAGTAATTTGAATGAAAAATTCCAAACGAAACGAAAAAAAAAAAAAAAAAGAAGAAAAAGGACTGAAAGCACTCAGATAATTCTAAGAGGTTATCGACACTCCAATCGACTTTCGTGCCAGATCAGGGCTTAAAATACATTTACGTTAAGGCCTATTTTCAAATAACCTGTGTAGATTATAGATATATACTGTGAGTCACAAAGAGTTACGTTAAAATATATGTACGTTAAGACTTAGCAAATATTTATTATATATTAACTTCGACATTTTAACTAATTATCGAGTTAACTAACGAGTAATGAATCAAATGAGTCATTTAAAGACTCACAATCGGAATTGAAATGATGGTGTGTGTTGGTTTTCTATAAGTTAAGACGTACGGCAAGAGCCATTAATTTACATTTCGTATTAAGTCGTGTCCTTTGTACTTTGTAGATGCAGGGTGCGTCTTCTCAGCATAGAAATGGAGGGCACCTTTGGTCGCGTGTATAGGGGTAGTTATCACGAGGAGGGTGCTTCGTCTCCAAGGGACGTTCTAGTAAAAACAGCCGCCGAGCACGCTTCCCAGTCACAAGTGAGTCTTCTTCGATCTTAGTTTTTTCTCTCCCCCCCCCCCCTTAAAGTATGATGGAACCAATGAAGTTACATAATTGCTATATTTCCATCGTCGAACTATGCGAATCTTTTGCTAATACAAAGATTTAAAAGGAAAATCGATACGCGTGTGTTAGTATATTTCTTTTAAATTGAAGTATTACTAAAAATGTAATATTAATTAAATCACTCTTATCGATTACATATTTAATGAAGTCCAGTAACAACGTCGTCAATAAATCGATGAATCGACGAGTTCTACTAAACTGAGACACTAAACACATTACCTTTTGTAGGTCGCCCTTCTTCTACGAGAAGGTTTAGCTCTTTACGGCTTGAGTCACCCAGCACTACTCCCTGTTCTGGGTGTCTCGATCGAGGACAGAAGCGCACCCTTCCTTCTATATCCGCATACCGGTTACAAAAACATGAAGAGGTTCTTATTAAGGTGCAAGCTGAGCAGCGAAGGACCACCGAGAGCCCTTACGACTCAGGAAGTCGTCGAAATGGCACTTCAAGCTGCCAAAGGGGTTCAGTATCTTCATAGGAAACGACTTGTCCATAAAGATCTCGCTGCGAGGAATTGTGTGTAAGTACAATAATCTATCTCTCATTACTATTAATATACTATTCTTATCAGTTTCCTACGTATAAACATAACAATTCGTCATATATAATAATTACATTGGCAGATCTGTCGTAAAAAAAAATGAAGAAAAAAAAAGTATTAAATTAATTTAAATACCACAGACAAAATATAAAACTATTGATTAGATACTTAAGATTAAGACTGCTTAAAATGTAGCACATGTAAGTCCCTTTATCGTGCACTTTCTCTTTCATGTTGAATATTTAAGAGAGATAACGGAAATCATCCTTTTTTACGAGCACACGCGTTGCTCGCATCGAGCACTTTAATAAAGCACTTCCCTCTAACGCAGCCTCTGCAAGCTCCGAGGCCGTTACGTCTCGTTACCGAATTAATTGAGTGCAACGAATTAATTAAGCACCGTACACGGTTACTTCGGTGGCTCTTTAATTAGCGATCACGTTGTTTTCGTCTTTGAAAAGTGATCTCAAAGTTCTTCTTCCCAACTTTTCTCAATTAACTACACAAAGCTTTATTTTTAAAGTGAAAACTTCTTTAGAATATATAGGCATAACGTTATTTTTATTATTATTAATTATTAACGTTATTATTATTATTATTAACGCAAGAGTTAAATGCTTTTTATTTTTATTATTATATTGTTATAATTGCTGTATTATAACATTATCTATCTTTTGTATGTTTCGTAGGGTCGACGATGATCTACGAGTTCAAATAACGGACAACGCTCTTGCTAGAGATCTCTTCCCTCAAGATTACCATTGTTTGGGAGATAACGAGAATCGACCAATCAAATGGTTAGCTATAGAGAGTCTACTTGGTAAAACGTTTACCACTGCATCGGACGTTGTAAGTATATAATATTCAAATATGCTATTATATAGCCATTTGATATACTATATTTGTTATATGTTTATTGTAGAAAAATGTAAAAGCAGCTTAATTGTTCTTACCTTTTTTTCTAGTGGGCATTCGGTGTTCTCCTGTGGGAATTAACGACACTGGCGCAACAACCCTACGTCGAAGTAGATCCATTCGAGATGGCCAGTTATCTTCGAGACGGTTACAGATTAGCTCAACCGATCAATTGTCCTGACGAGTTATTCGCAGTGATGGCCTATTGTTGGGCCATGTCTCCCGACGAGAGACCTACTTTCGGACAATTAATAGTTTGCTTGCAGGATTTCCATACGCAATTGACTAGATACGTTTAATGCTCGTACGAGTAATAGTGAAGAAATAACAATAATAAACTCGTTTAAATGTCGAACGAATTCGACTTGGGTAGGGGAAGAGGAAGACGTGTGTGTTCATGTATACATTTGTAAGCAGGGTGATCAATTTTAATCTAATCGTAAGAGCATAAGTATTTCAGTGAATAAGTACATAAAATGAAATGAAATGAAATGAAATGAAATGAAATATGTGAAACGAAATTATGAACATTCACTAGCATCTATTTCATTTGATACAATTCTTATTTACTTAAATACTTTCTACATGAATTTGTTGAAATTTTTGGATCATCCTGTATATATATATATATATATATACGTTCAATAGCTATCTCTCGCGTTCAAAGTACTTACTATTGCAAATTCGCACGTCGTTCACGTGTCGCTTATTTTACTCGAAAATCGAATAACTCGAATAGTCCATGCGTTAAGTATCGATCCTATCCAATTGTCAGCAAGCATTTCGTCTTTCCTCCGCATACCAAGCCACGATATATAGCCTACATATTAGAGAGAGAGAGAGAGAGAGAGAATGGGCATGTATCGGATATCGGATAATACTTACATAAATGATGATCGAAACGTCGTGATTAGGAATATTGGAAAGCGATCAATCTTCTTCTATTAGCGAGAAATCAAGAGAGTATTTCATCAAAATAAATTCGATAGTCTGCTTATAGCAAGGTGATTTGTCCATGTATGTATATAGTAGTGCGCGCATTGTGCATTTACGATCGATCAGCTTTCTATCAGCTCGAATAAGAAGGACAGGGTTTCGAATGTCGTCATCAAAAGGGAGGGTTATGTAGGAAAGAGAAAATGAATGCTTCCCTTGCCACGCTAGTCTTTCGACAGTGCCAATTCTTTTTGTATTTTTGTACATACGTACTACTTATATTAATTCTTCGTACGCACCTATTTCTGTATATGTATATTTAATATTCGCGATAAGCGTACGCTTCGAAATTCAACCAGAGGAAAATAAAAAAAGAGAATATATTCTATGTAAATATACGTATAATATACGTTTGCGTTTATTGAGTCGAGAGAGTCGAAACGATCGAAAATATTCTATGCTTTTTAGTAATATCATAGCCAAATGGCGAACAAGGAGAATAATATTACATCTTTTACATCGTCTCTCTTACGACTCGACGAATTTATTACTATAAGTATCCTTAAGAATCGCTATGAATGTACAAACTCTCTAGAAATGTTACAAATCAAGAAAAAAGGAATAAGTTTATAATGTAAAGAGGGGGGAAAAAAAAACACAAAAAAGAAAAAGCGATACGATAAAAAATGAATTTTTTTCTTTCTACACATTACTCCAAAAGTAAAATGTCGTAAAGATCATTTCTTCCTCTGATCCTCTTCTTCCTATTCTTGTTTCTTTTTCTTATTCGAAAAGTCGAATACCGACACCGTCAACCAACCTTAGCTATTTTCGTCTTCTTTCTTTCGAACGACAAGGGAGGAAAGAAGGAAATAAGGAAAGGGGAGGAGAAGTTTGGCGACGTTAAAAGTACGACGTTAAGTAACAGAAAGAAAAAGACTAAAAAGGCAGGCGAAGAAGGGTGTGTTTGAAGGAGTTTCCCTTTTCTCGGAAATCGTTCGTCAAAGGCAATGCAACTGAGTCCTGTAATTCATGCTGAAGCTGAAACTGGGTACGTCGTCGTTCGTTCGTTCGTTCGGCTGGCGACGCGTCGGGTGACTAAATTAATGGCGCATCGTTGACGTCTTGTTTAAAATGACAAATGGTGGTAGCGTAGGTTGTTCTCTTTCTATCTCTCTCTCTCTCTCTCTGACTACTTGTAACAAGATACATCGAGCGTGATACGATGCGTATAGAACGAACGACCCGTACAACGCGACGAATTCGTTTTGTTGGCCGAAATTGAGAGAGACAAAAGTATAATTAGCACGTTTATATTCGTCACTGATCATCGAGGAAAGTAAAAGAGTAAAGAAAAAATATCATTTGTGCAGATCACACATGTTAGAAGTGAAACCTTGAAAAAACCAAGCTTCGAGAGAATGAGACAATTGTCGAGTTTTTTGACTTACTTCAAGGATGTTAGTATGCCATAAAAGAAATAACAAAAGGGTACAAAAGTAAATGTATAATCTTTCTTGATTGTATATGAATATGTAGCATATTTACATCGTCAGTAAAGAGATTATCGTAGCTAGTGTGTAAGATTTCATAATAATGCATGTCCGATTAGGCACGGTACATTAGGCGCTTGCTTTTCTACGCTCCATCAAACGCACACCAATGGTTCTGGATGGGAGCGAGTTTAACAACCGAGCTAGGGGTTCTTGGGAAACCGGAAGCTGGTATGTACTCGTACGTGTGAAAAAGAATGTAACCCCTGACAGATAATGTTGGAACGTACGCATAAATGAGTGTAATCGCTCATCTCACCGAGTAGTCAGTTAAACGGCGTACTTTCTCATCGATCCTTGTTTACAACGTTAACGGTGTTAGATGTTTCTCGTCATTTTTGCTGCAGTCATATCTTTTAATTTTCGATTAATGCAAAATTGTAAACAAAAAACGAGTACAATTTATTACAAATTATATTTTTAAATTGATTTTTATTAATTTTGCGTATCTTACAAAAATATCTGAAAATGAAACATTTATTATATAAATGTAGATAAGGAAAAAAAATAGACAAAGCAGAGAGAGAAATAAAGCTATTTTCATTGAAGCACACTATCTCGTAACGTCAAAGGATCTCAGAGGATTTACGTAACACAAGACGAGAGAATAGTAACGATTCATTGTTGAGCACGTCACGAGCGTAATCACACGTATGCGCAAGCAAGTACGTGAATCCATGCTTTCCAAGTTTAAACGCATCCGTGATATAACCGGAAGGAAAGGGTTTCAAGTCTTTATTTCAACTCAAGTCAATTGTAATAATAGGATTTAAAATGAATTCTCGACATAATTGAATTTATTTAAAAAAGAAAATGTATAAAAATAAAAGTTTAAAGAGGAAAGATCGCTAGTCGGTTGACATTGAGGCAAAAGAAAGAATAAGAGAATGCGTTTATTTAGGAAGTCGCAAAAGGTTGCCTATTCTCGTAGGGCAACGAGGAACGGATTTAATGAATTTCAATGAGCTCGACGACCCTTCGTTGACGACAAACTTTGGGCAAACATCGAGGCCGCTTTGCAGGTCGACTAGAATTACTATCGGCCGAGTATGTGTAGTCACTGCAATCATGGGATTCTAGGGTGCATTCTGGAGTAGCTATTTCTCCTATGTATGTATGTATGTATGTATGGATGGATGGATGGATGGATGGATGGATGGATGGATGGATGGATGGATGTGTGTATGTATGTATGCTCTTAGGAAACGACGAGCTACGAGTGCGTTTTCGCGAGCACGCCTTTTGCCGTTCATTCACAACGATTCCTGGTGGTCTAACAAGGGCTCTCCGTCCTTACCCTTTGTTTTTCTACCGACGTGCATACTCCGCCGTAATTAACCGGTCGTAATTACGCGCGATAAAGTGCATCTTTCTTTCGCATGCCACTTTCTTCTTAGGAGCTTTTCGACGATCCTGTTCACGCCTATATAACTAACTAACTAACTTATATATTTAGATATTTTTCCGATTTTCTAAGATTATCATTTAAAAAGGCACATCCGTTACATATAGGTATGAACAAAATTCGGATTCTTTTTTATCTTGCATTAGATGTGTGGTGGGTGTTTGCGTGAAAGAAAGAGAGAAAGAATGATTGCTTTATTAAAATGCGTGCGTAGCGTGAGGACTGTTATGTGTGCGTGTGTATGTGTGGGAAAGAAAGAAAGAGATAAGGAATGGTTGCTTTGTCAGGATGCGTGCGTCTAGCGTGAGGATGACGGAACGAGAGGCGACCGTTCCTTGTTTCTCGTCGAGCTACTGTTGTGTGTGTGTGCTATGTGTAGCGTGTGTGGCGAAGAACAAGCGCAAGCTTGGTATGACGCATGATGGCCGAGGGTGGGAGTAGAAGCATCCGGTGTGTGTCATGTGTGTGCGTGTGGAGCGAAGAACAAGCGCAAGCTTGTTGTATGACG
>NW_015149128.1:42432-190754 GCF_001465965.1 Polistes dominula
CCCAACATTATCTCTAGTACATCTTTTTCGTCAGAAACGGAAATTCCATCAACAACGTTAGAAACTCGAGCTGAAACAATTGAACAAAATGAGAGCACTACTGCAAATTCTAACGCTGAAATCGAAGCTGTATCGATCGAATCGATCAGTCAAGAAAATTCTACACCTAACATTATTTTAAGTACATCTTTACCTGTTGTCAGTGAAACCACAGAGTAGTCGACTGTTTAAATATATTAAAATGTACCAATTGTAATAAATAATAAGTCGTAAAATAAGTTATACGCGCAATTTATAATATCTGAAAATATGCATTGACGTAATATATAGTAATCTTAATTCTGGGTATAAAAATAAAAACAAGAAGAAAAAATGAAGCAATGAAAAATTCCATGTTAATACACAATGTTTATTAAAACACGAGAAAATATGTTCTTGAGTATGCATTTCTTCAATGTTATCACGTATTCATTCGAAATTATGACTAATCAAACGGGAAGTTTTTAATATAATTTCAAAAGAGATAATTTCAAGTCAAATAATGTCAAATTATGTTTTATTTTTATCGAAATATATTCAATATAAAAGTGGTAGAATCTTTTCAATCTACCTTGATCTACTTTAGAAGAACTTTTGTATAGGCAAATCATCGATGTATTATATCACTTGTTTCTTGAATTAAACATAAGTTATACATACATATATACATTCGATCATTTTGTATAATTCTTCGATTAATGAGAGAGTACTGTTTTTCTATGTATCAACTTAATTAACTCTATCTATTCTCTTAAGATTATGTGCGTATGTTTATATATCTGAATATGTTTTTATCGATTCTATCATCGAAACTGTACAATTATTGCACAAGTCTCGTACACTTTGACAGAGCCTAGTCAGAAGCAATCTTGTGGGATTCCACAAGGCCATTATAGCTGACTATAGCGTCACATACATCGTATTCAAACGACGTTCCGTATCCATCTCGTTAAAAAATAATAAGAAAAGAAAGAAAAGAAAGAAAAGAAAAAAAACACTAAGAAGACGAAGAAACGATGGACCTTTATTTTTACGAGGGAGAGAGAAATAAACAGTTATTTTACCCAGAATACTATTGAACTTATGAAATTATGTCATTGGGTATATATGAATTCGATGAAAATCGAGATGCCCGTTCGTTCGATGACCACGAACAACACTTAAGAAGAAAAGGATATATTACGTGGACAGAGACGACTAGAATTTAAATGTGACTTTTAAGGTCATGCGTATACATTAAAAAAGGGTAGAGCAGAGTCACGGAGAACTCAGAACGTTTTTAGACATGGCTTCGTACGTTAAGTACTTAGTTTTTATTTGTTCTTCCGTCGTTGTGCTCGCGAGAGCAGGTAAGGAACCTTTTACTATTTCGCTCGAAATGACCGAATATTTTTATTTTTATTTTTATTTTCCAACGTGCGACCAAATGTGTGACAGTGTTCTCTTACAAATATTCAAACTGTGTCACAACACAGACATTTATGATTCGGATTAGTATAGAAAATTTCAAGTGAAATGGTGACAATTCAGTCACCATTGTGATGCAGTGTGAATTATTGGAACGTTAAAGTATCGATTATATTTTATCTCATATGGAGTACTTGAAATCTAGACGTTTGACAGTTGACATGCATTGTTTCTTTTTCTCCTATTTTATCGTGACATGTATCTGAAATGTGAAAATTAGTTTGTAAGATAATAACTTTTGAAACATGTGGAAGTTGTATATGTCATGAAATTTTAAAATCAAGGACAGGCTAAGGGAATAGTTTATAATTTGTAGGAATATTACTTTGTTTTGTAATTATTAAAATTTAGTCGAATTTTTCAAAAGTATATTAAAAAGTATACAATCACGGCCGCATAGAAAATTCGCTGAGTTTTCTTGTCTTCTCGTTGAAAGGAAAAAACGAATAGAGAGAAAGAAAGACTACATTTTCCAACGTGTTCGACGTGACGAGAAAAAGAAATGGAAGGTTATAAAAGGTTTAGCGTGTTCATTCCCTTTCGAACAATTTCCTCTTTTCTACGTGTCACGAAGGAAATGTTTTCTTCTTCTTCTTCTTCTCTTCTCTTCTTTCTCTTTTTCTCTTTTCTTTTTTCTCTTTTCTCTTTTCTCTTTTCTCTAGTCTCTTTTGTTTGTTTTCCTCTTCATTCATGCTCGCAGACGATCGCGTGCACTTCAACGATGAACACGAGAAACGATGGAACACACCACCAGAACTGACACCAGAGCAGGTTACCAGGAAAAAGGTAGAGACGATAAATGGAAGAGCTGAGGCACGATTTCTTCCATTCAGTGCAAGCTTCAACATAAACTCTGGCCAGGACAATAGCGAGGCTTTGCAATTGGGAGCGAGCCTCGGGGGTATCAGTGTATCTCACAGTTCTAGTTTCTCTCAGGTTGCAACCAATTCCTTCGGGAATACAGGGTATGAGTAAAAAGAATTTTACTCGCGACTTCCTATTTTTACGACTATTTATATTTTATATGAAAAGGTAATAGAGTAATAGAGTAGTAAATAAAGTGTGATTAATTGTTTTTTTAAGATCTTCGTTATCTGCTAGTCAATCTTCGTCGTTCGCTGCAGGATCGGCAGGAATTTCTGCATCGAATGCTAATTCATTTAGCGTTGGTCAAACAAGTGCTTCCTCTCAAGCAAACGCACAAAACGGCCAGGCAAGTTCTGGTTCGCAGGCATCGATCGGTTCTTCCGTGCAAGTTCTCTCCGATGGTTTGATACTAGGACAACCTCAAGGTTCAAGAAAACCAATTTGGACCAACATCGGACCTAATCATGATTTTCCTGGTGCGATATTCAAATATTCATCATTATCTATGCATAAACCTGTTGAATATAACGCGAGTCATTAGCATAATTCGATATAAGTAATTTGATACCTTGTCAACAGGTCACCCAATCTCCAACAGACCAACATTAACTATACAAGAAGCACCAATCACCGCCACTAGCAGCAGCAGCAGCAGCAGCAGCAGCAGCAGCAGCAATGGACCGAAACGACCGATAACGTTAACGTTAGGTGGCTACGATTCGCGCTGGCAACAAAATAGACCACAACTCGAAACGAACGAATGGTATCCTAACGGGGGAAGCAACTTTCAAGGACATCAGTGGAGGCCACATTCAAAGCACGAGTATGCTCAAGGCTATCCGTCGATTCCTAACTCGTGGTTGCAGGGTCAAGGACAGTCAACAAGCGGAGGTTCTGCTAATTCCGCAGCTCATGCTCATGGATTGATTACTTCGGTTCATCGAAATCCTTATGGACGAAACGATGGCAACTTTGCTAATGTCAATTCCATGAATCAAGGTGGACTATCTATGGACTTTGTCAAATTTCCTAGACAAACTCATATTCAAAGTATACCAAGAGAATTTGTCAGGAGCAAACAAACGTTCAATGGCAAACATCGAAAAGAAGAAACGGATCTTGTAGAAGGTATCGTATCGGACATCGCAGATACGGTATCGGATTTGTTAGATATTTCGTAATTTTATTTCTTTTGATCTACCGACACTATATTTTAGTGATAATTCATTCATTTGACTCACGATCGTAGAGTTCGATAGATGATTAACGATCTGTTCATTATTTCCTTCTCAACGTTATCTCCTTATTCGAGGATGCCATTCCGAGAAATTGATCCACCTTGAGAGATACAAAGAATTAATTAATATTCTCATAAATCTCTCTGCACAGGGATGCAAATTATTATTTATCGTAGCGTTGTAAACGCTCTTTCATTCAAAATATGATCAAGTGCGTTTGCAATTATAGCATTTATATATATTCTATGAATCAAAGTATCGAGAAATTGTATTGATTGTCCCATTTACGTCACTGCAAGATGCGTCAAATAGGTTCCGGCGTTTAAACAGGTGAAGGTCAAAATGCACCACAAAACCAACGAAAGATAATATCGTTCGCGCTTCTATTAAATGATGGTACAAAAGATTTCCTCCTTAACATCTGTACGTACATCTTTACTAACATAAGATAAAATAGAAGAAAAAATAATTATGAAAACTTTTACTAGTCCTCTCAAAGTACTACCGAATATATAAAATTAGAAAAAAATTCGAAACCATTTACTAGTACTATAGTAATAATAATATTAATAATTATAATAAACAAGGGACATGCCAAGTTATTATGTTGCAACGATAAATACAAATGGTTTATTATTAGTATTATTAGACAATCTATAATTATTATCGGAACGTTAAAAACGTCATACGTGTATAGTGCACGTTTGTACGTGCAACAAACGATTGACTGAAAAATAAAAAGTTAATTGCAGGAAACGTGATCGCTACACTCGCAGTAATCAGTATCCATGAATTTTTCTTTCGATAATTTGCGATATTTTGATAGGGGGAAGTGCGAGTGACTAACTAATAACAAGCCAGTACGGATTCTGAAAATCCCCGATCAATTATTACATACTATGGAATTCATTATTCGTATGGTCTAGAATAAAAAAGAAATAACTCTATATAAAGTAATTCATTTGAATGAATTTAATTGATGCAATGGAACAAAAAAAGAAAATATTTAAAAGAGGAAGAGTTAAACCCTTTTCTCATAGTCGCGTTCTATGCTTTGAATTATTGACTCGATGACTTTTATAGCTTACATACTCGTAGCCATTAAGTAACCCCGTTAACGATCTCGACCGTCGCGTCGACGCGTGCTCTACGAGTAGGAGGTAGTAACCCACTCTCGATAGATAGCATGCATATATGTCAGATTTGTAAACGATCAACGACCAACGACCAACGACCAACGACCAACGACCAACGACCAACGACCAACCAATAGACGATTGGACGAATCGACGAGAAGGAAACGTGAACAAAAAATCAATGATAATCCTACGAAGGATTATTATTCTTCCGTCTGACCTGAACAGCAATGGTCAAGGATAAGCAGGATTAACGTCCCTCTTCTTGGCGATCGTTACTGTCATCGCGGCATTGCTTTCAAATCTCAAGCGAGTTCGCATATAGGAAATGGCCAATGATCTCACACTTTTTTCCAAGTAAGAGGATTGCGCAAACGATTTCGAAGAAATGTAATTATTAAGCTCTACGTAAAGATGATTTAGGGTCCTTGCAGATTATTTATGTAACATGAATTTTTATTAGAAGAAACAACAAGAAACAAAAAGACAAAAAACAACAACGAATTACAATATGCACAAGAGAAAAGATTTAAGCATGAAATTAGATAGATATTAATAGTGCGTATAATTGTCTTGGGAAAAGATCTAATTAACTTGAATTGAAGGGATTAAAAAAAGTCAAAAGGAAAGGAATAAGACGTTAAAAGCGAAAGGGAAAGATGAAATCTGTCTTTATTTTAGGTTGCATACATTATCCGGTAGCATGGATAATGCTTTCGAGATATGCTCTACAATGTTTAATCTAAATATAGCTACATCGTTAAGATAATCATCGGTGAGAAAGAAGAGATAGGTGCAACAAGAGAGTAGAAAAAAAGTATATAATCGTCGAAGAAGAGAGATCGCGAAAATGCAAGGCATCCTGGCTATGAAACGCATTTAACTGCATCCATACGCAAGCAAGCAAGCAAGCAAGCAAGCAAGCAAGCAAGCCTTATTCGCCGCCTGCAGACTCGGTCTCCTTGCTCTTGAAAACAAGGGGACGTACTGTTCCTCGATCTACAGGACGATTCATAACATATTTATTTTGCCGTATTTTGCAGTATTTTGCAGTATTTTACCAATGTCGTTATGCTACGCTATTACCAAAATGATATCCTTATTATCAGATAAGGATTACGTAAGGGATGCTGCCTTTCTTTCTTGCGACATTTTCTCCTCGATTCTTCCTTTCACCGCGAACACAAATGATGATGCACATGCGTCGCGCGTTCTTATTTATATTATTGAAAATATGAGTGAAATAAAAGAGAACATTTATTAGAATGATTAAAAACCTGATAATAGGTTTGTAAATATCACGAATCTCGATGTGAAATATAAAAGATATTATTTATGTTATTATTTACTCCATAAATTGTCTTAATAGATGCTCAGTTCTCATCTCAGCACGCTTTACAAGTTAAATCTCATTGTAACGAAATTCATGGGACGAATTGCAAATTTGTTACGTGGTTAATGCCTTGTAAGACTCGTTTAAAATAAACGGAAGGAAAGAGAGGGAAGCCCGTACAAGTCGTCGTCGTTGTCGTCGTCGTCGTCGTTTAACCGTTGTAAGGTCAAGGCCGAGATGAGAGGTCGATGTTCAATGCACCATAGATGCACCTTAGATGCGCCATAGATGCGCCATAGATGCGCCATAGATGCGCCATAGATGCACCATCGAACCATGGAACTATCTCTAAAAATGTATGCAATGTTCTCTTCTCCCTTTTTTTCTCCGTGCAGCGTGGAAATAAATGAGCAGCGATCGCGAATAAAAAATGCTTACTTATCTTATTTACGTTAATGCAATGCGCTCGTTCGAGTTGCACTTGGAAAAACCCGTCTGAGACGTTAATATTGAACAATGAGTAATCAATTCGCTTTGATTTTTTATCTCCTGCTATTTAAATATTTTATTTAATTATATAACTTTTATTTATATTCATCCTCTAGAAATATATTTAATAAATTATTATGCGCATACATTTGATTATATACTATCAGGAATTATTCTTTTTCCATCCACTGACAATGATGAGATTCGAACGACGATGATCGTTTAAAGTCTCAAGCACGCAATTAAGGGAGAGTTCTCCTCTTGAGAACTTTCATGAGAGATGACGTCTATTCTGTGTGACGAAGAAAAATAAGATGCCGATGATAACAATGCAACTCGTTATCGAATAACGGCGAAAGATGATGCCGAAGGAAGAGCACATCGTACGTACGTAAATACTTTTGTACGTATCGTTATTTAATCTTAATGCATATTCCCGGAAGTCATTTAATTCATTTTCGAATTACCAACGTAAATTATTTATCGCTTCGATAGTACAGAATCGATCTTTTTCTTCTTTTCTCAAAAAGACAATGAACACTCCAAACTTTATGATATAAATCCGTGTCAACAAAATGTAGTCTTTTTTCAATATTCAATATATAATTATAAGAGATATAAAAACCAACTCAAATCATTATTATAAATCGATATTGTATATTCGAGTTGAAAACAATACAATAAGATTGGATTTTTAATTTTATTTTTTCTACAAGATCTTGTGTATTATATCATTACTAATAATTGACTATACACCCATAGATTTATGTACATATACATTCATACATATAGATAAACGCGTAATTGCAATTTTATTCTTTCCTTATAATATCCTTGCGGTTGATTGAAAAAAAAAAAAAACAAAAAAAAGCAAAAAAAAAAAGACAAAAAGAAAGAAAAATAATAATTTGACGCCTTAGACTCTAATAAGAGAGAAATGATGAATATTATGATCAGTAAGAAATCATTTTTGCGGGCTTTGTAGGAAGGACTATTTAGATCATATTTTTAGATCGTATTTTTAGATCATGACATTTGGTGGAAAATCCAAACCGTAAAATGCGAAAATGCGAATGGTCGAATGGTCGAATGGAAAAATAACAAAGTAGGATGGAGTGGTGGTGGACTATCTTCTCATAACAACTCACGTATTCAATTATATAATACCTCGTGTAGATCTTTGTCGTGCAAGGATCGATGCCTATAAAAGCGGCAACATCAAAAGATATCGTTGCAGTGCATCTTCGGATTTCTGATAATCCTAAGATGGCTACTCTTATTATTTCTAACCTTCTTACCTTTCTCTTGTTGGCTGCTGCAATAGTTTCTGGATTACCTGCATCCGATGAATCAAGTGAGTTTATTCTACAGATCTTAATTATTTCTAATTAATGAATTTAATTATATTATGTATATAATGAATTGATTTTTCTACAGAAATCTCTACCGATACCAATGAGGAAAACTCAACTTTGATATTGGACCTTGTGCCTCCTATAGAAGGAGAAGATGATAACGGAAAAAATGTCACCTTGTTTATTATAAATCTTTACGCAGTTAGAAATCATTCTGGCGAAAGTTCGGAAGAAATGCTCGATAATAATCTCGTACGAAAAATGCCCGATATCATAGGTAAATTATTTTCAATGATAGTTTCGTAAACATTGATAGTATAGAATAGCGATTGATACACAAAGATCATTTATATTCCAGGTCCTTTGGCAACGTTATTCCTATTGGTAGAGGAAGGAGAAGACGAGGAACCTGTCGATCTCGACAAAATGGCAAAGTACATGGAGGAACGTGGATTGAAAATCGATAAAATCGAGGAGAGTGGTGAAACGAGTGTACTGAAGACAGAAGTACCTGACAAAGATGTAGACGACATCAAGGAGATGTTGGAATCTACGGCGTCGGAAAAACTATCCAAATCGAAGAAATATAGAGCGAGAAGAATGGCTTGCCATAAGTGCCATGGTGGTGGAGGTAGAGGTGGTGGAGGTGGAAAAGGCGGTGGAGGAGGAGGAGGTAGTTATCAGTATTACGATCCATACGGAGGTAACTTTACTCATAACAATTGTCTATTATAGCGCACTATAGTTATGAGTAAGTAGAAATTAGTCGCACGGCAAAACACGAAGCTTTATTAGATGTTTGTTAGATGTTTGTAGAGTATATGTTATAATGACATCTAAAAATATTGCTGCTAATTCAAATATCTAAAAATATGAACATTTCATTTGTTATCGTTCTATTCTTAGGACAAATTGGCGTTATACCAGTATACGTGGTACCCGTTGCAATTCAACAACAACCGCAGTACCATCCTCCGCCTCAACAATACCATCCTCCGCCTCAACAGTATCATCCTCAACCGGTGTGCGATCCGTGCCAAGGGTACGTATGTCACGTTTTCTTTATTATTTTCTCTAGTTTTAATTATAATACCAAACCATTTATTGTATTTTAGACGCGGTGGTGGTGGCGGTGGAAGAGGTGGAGGTGGAGGTGGCATTGCATACGCACAAGCCAGTGCTCAAGCAAGCGCCGGTGGAGGTGGATGGTGAAGAACTTTTACAATAATCCCCTCGCTAGGAGTATCTTCAAGGAACTTTTATACTTTATTTCGTTAATATTATTAACGAAGGATAGAACAACAAAAAATCAAATTATAAATTAGCTTTGAAAACTGCCTAACATTAATCACAATTTGTTAAATAGGTTATTTCATGGGTAGGGAAAAGAAAAAAAAAAAAAACAAAACCTGTTTATTATCCTCTCTATACTTATTACTAATTGTAAGAATAAGTAAAGTTGTCAGTCAAATGTTGTTGACTAGATTAGTCGGATGGTCTACGAGAAATATTTCTAATATCGATAAGAAAGTGATATTGTAGGATACTGTCGTATATTCAAAAATGTATATTCATTTTAATTCGTTTAATTATGAATGTAATTACCTTTGACTTATTTACCTAGTAATTTAAGAGAATTTAGTGCATCGAATATACCTTTATTTTACTAAATGATCTTCGCTAAAGAAAACGCATAAACAGGTTTAACGTTATATCGATAATGTTCCTAGAAATATTCCGCATATATCTGGGATTTCCTACAATAATGAACAGTAACTTAATTGACTTTACTCGCAAAGTGGAATGAAGTTACATCGTTTTAATAAATGCCACGCTGTAATTTGTATACCTCATTAAATGTTAATACCTAACCGCAAGTTGGAGTTGCAAGCTGGAGCGTATATAATCGTGAGCTGAGAGAATTTCTAAAAATTACAAAAAGTTCCATGGGCGTTATCGCGACGACTTAAAGATTTTTCAAATGACTTCATCCAAAATATGAAAATCTTGAATTGTACGTTTGAAGCGTTAGTAAAGCCATTAACCGGAGCTACCTGGGTATCCTGGGTATCCTAGGTTGTCTGCTTTTTTACGTTCTAGGGCTGTCCTAGATCGACTTTAAAAGCGGTGTCCAGTATCGAGACTATAAATAAGAGTAGGGTGAACGAGTAGGCAGATTCCAATGAGCGACTCGAGTCGTGGCTGCTGCTGTGTAAACTGCTAGTGTTAAGAAAGACGGATCCGTAATTATGGTACGACTTGGGTGAACGTAACGGTAAACTTTGAATTTTTGTTCTCTCCATTTTTCCGGATACGGAGTAGGAGTAGGAATAGGAGAAGGAGAAGGAGAAGGAGCAGTAAAAATAAAAAAGAAAATATACAATAAGAATATGATGAGGATAGAAATAAGAAAAAAACAAAAAAAATTGTCGACGAAACGAAGCCAATTCGAAGCGGCAAGAACCCACTTTGGGTTTTTGCTATTTTAAACGTTCTCTACCTGCTTCGAGACTCGATGATAATTGGCGACTTGAAATTATATCCTCGTCTTCGATTATATAGTTGAGTTTTTTCAGGGATTTGCTGAAGATGAGAGAAAGGAGATGAGTTTTTACCTTCATCGCTCTCGAAACCTTCGATTTTCATGCTATTTAAATTCCTTTGAAAGTTTACCTCCTGCAAGTATAGATGGTATCATTATAAACATTTGATTGTGTTATTAATCATTAAATATCACTAGATGACACATTTTTATTTCGAAACTAGACTTGTCTATAATATAAATAAATATATGATATAAATTATCTAATATGAAATAGGTAGGGATAAATCGAAATTCAATTAACCTTGAATTTATTTGAGAAAGATGAGAAAAAGAAAAGAAGTTGGTTAAACGTTTGTGGGTTTGCAGGTCGACGAATACCCGTTGGCGTCCATCATCGATGTCTCGATGTCTCGATCTCTCGGATTCTTCGAAGACGCTTTTATAGCAGCAGCTACATGAGGAGCACGGACTTTCCGGTCGTTGACCGTCAACGTCCGATGAACGGCAAACGGCAAACGGCAAACGGCAAACGGCAAACGGCGAACAGCCAACGGCTGTAGTGGATTCTCTTCGAAGAGCAAACTGTCGCGGAAAAACTGGGAGAACGAGGAGGAGCCGACTTTGGTAAAAAAAAAAAAAAAAACTTACTCTCTCGGATCGACATGAGGTAATCAAACGAGCTCTATCCGTGAATCTTGGAATTTCTCAGCTTTCGATCTTATATTGATACTTTTTCATGGAAAGTTATTTACATCGATCGAAGAGTATCTCTTACACCTAATATATATTTTATACTATAGTAGGATAAACACATTAGCCTATCTATTATCGACATAGTTAGGACTAGTTCGGAATTCGATCGTCGACGCACCGTTAGTATTAATAGTTCTGACACTGCATCTAAGGCAGAAAATAAAATAAAGAAAGGAGCGAGAATTAGATTGTACAGAAAATAGCTGCTCGCTAAAATATGTTCACACATGAAAGATATTCTTATATTTTTACAATTCGATATTATTTGAATTGAAGATAATTGTGTGATTAGAGGCAATAATTTCATTTCTTTGAAGTTTTTAGCATCCATGCGTGCTCGTAAAGCTTGTAAAGCGAAGAACCGGTTGGTTGGCGAAACAACTTCAACTTTGTTGGTTTATAAAAAAAAAGCGCGTTCTGGGTCTGTTGCACGAATGCTTTGGAATCGAAATTTTCCTTTCTCGCGTGCAGAGCTTTTCTCTTGGGAGAATCGAGCGAACGACGACCTTACTGAGCAATTTGACGCGGCCTAGAATCGCAATAGGACCATCCTGCCTACCAATTGCGAACGATCTAGTTGTGCCACGTCTCACGTTCATTCTATGCATCGAACAGCATGCAGAATCAACAACCATATTCATTAAAAATTTGTAGTCATGACTGTTCGATCAATACAAATGGCTACGTTTACCAACGAAATGGCTACATTTCAACAGATTACAATAGAGAAAAAGGAATGAACTGCAGGAAAAAAGAATGAAAGATGTGGGGTGTTATCTTGCAGCGAAGAAAATACTCGGTTAATTGTAAGTGTAATGGAAAGTGAGTTATAACGGTAAATAAAAGGGAAGAAATGCGTGCATCGATTTTTCACGGAAGCTTAGATCAAAGATATACTTCAATGCAGAAACGACCCACTAAACCAGAACACGGTAACTGTGTTAACGACAGAAATTACATATGCTCGTGTGTTCTCCAAATGCTCTTATGCGGTTAAATCGAGCGGAAAAGGGGCGTGCGTAGTCGTCTATGATCGAAGAAAATAAAGCTACATAGCAAAAGAAAAAGATTAAGCATTTCTTTTTTTTATAGCAAAAGTTCCTACGTGTATTGTGTTACAAATTGGTGTGCATAAACGTACCTATATTTATATCCAGCAACAAAAAGATACAAGGAAAGTGATGTAATTTGAAATCTTGCACGATGACGATGTTGCGTGACGCGCGCAAAATCCTGCGAGTTCAAACCACTAGTCGTTAACACCTGTCTCCATGTAAGAGAGATTGATAGATATTGAAAGAGAGAGAGAGAGAGAGAGAGAGAGAGAAACTCGAGTATTTCTAGGTCGTACGCCGCTCCTGACCTTTCACCCAGGATACATACACCCAGCAAACACCTGAGCAAACACGTTCGAGATGATAAAATGCCACTGAAATCATTCTTCTCTCTTATTAGTATACTTATTAGTATGCTATCTTTTTAAGAATCATTAAGATTTATTAAATAATAGGCTAACTCTATATATAGATATAAATTATGTTACGAACATAGTTTAAAAGCTAAAACTAAGGATATTTGATCTTTTCGCGAGAAAAATTTCAACCTTGGTTTCCCTCCTCCCCTTCTTCCTGATCATTCGAGCGAATCCGATATACCTAGGTAGTAAAAATGTGAAAGATCGAAGGTCGCCAAATTGATCGACGGACAATAAGAAATCGATAAATCGTGGAGCCGAGCTGGTGTTGCTGCTGGTTGCTGAACGTTTACTCCGGGATTCTCGAAAGGATAAGGCACGTAAGTAAGTACTTACGTGTTTCTTCTCTTCTTCTCTTCTTTTTTTCTTTTTTTCTTTTTTTCTTTTTTTTCTCCTTTTCGCCAGAAATTCTTTCTAGCGGAAATCTTCGTCTCACGACGAAGAATTCAAGCAACTGAATAGTAATCTTGACATTGAAAGACGATAGAACCATTCTAAAAAGCTATTCATTCTTTTGTTTTTTTTTTCTTTTTTTTGACTTAGAACACAATTACTCTAAATATACTTGGCTAAAATGTCAAATTTCTGTTAGACCTTATAAAACGGATAAAACATGATATTTCTTTTAATACGTCGAAACATAAAGGAGGCATTGTGTACTCTTTTGGAAAGCCCCTCTTTTATTCCCGCACGAAGATCATTGAAATTACCGTTAACTCTATCATTTCTTTTTTTCTTTCTTTTTCAACCGATTAAATCCCGATTGAATCCTGATTGAATCGAATAAAATACTAACTACGAGAGAAATTTATAGTCATGCGATCCTTCGCGCGAAACCTTCGGTATTTTTTATAATGTAGATACACAGTGAAATACGTAAAATGAATAAAATGAATAAAATGAATAGACGAGAATACAGATTTATCGTCATTAACGTAGTTCGAGCGAGTAAAACTGTGAATATATGCATCAGGGATTATAATGAAGCTCTTTGCTTGTATCCTTTGATCTTTGCAAGCACGACCAATGAATCAGCCCCTGTCGTCCATTCGTTCAAATCTCAGGCTTTATTAGTCATAATTTTTATTTATCGTTTGCCAAGCTTAAGGTTTACGCGATAACGTAATTCAAAATGCGACGTAAATAAACATTTTCTATTACTCAACATGTTTGATTATGTATTACTGATATTTGATTTAAAAAAAAAAAAAAAAGAAAAAAACCAAAAGAAATAATTAGGCAAATCTACTTTGATACCTGTATGGAAATGAATTTTCTACCAAAGAAAATTGAATCGATGATGTTACCATTGAACAACAAATAAAAGTACCATGTCCACCAATATCCTTTCTTTTTTAGGGCAATTTTGAGACGATATTAAAAGTGTGCTTACAATTTACTGTACGATTGAGTTCGTTGCCGAAGAGAACAACTCCGTGACTTTTTGCTCTAATATTAACGGAACGGAGTTAAAGTCAAGGGGGGCCTTTTCAACCGAAGAGGGAGAGAAATAGAGAGAAAGAGAGAAACGATCGGAGGGGTAGGGGGTCCGTAGATATAAAGGAGAGAGCCCCGTACTCTGGGGGCCCAGTACCGTTCAAAGATGCAGACTACCGGGATGCTGCGAGGTACCAGGGCCATCTACTTTCTCGTACTACTCGCGCCTCTCGTTGATAATGCTCGTGAGTAAAAGGATAAGATCCCTTGTGAAAATCAGTGACGTGAAGTGAGAACCGTGATTAATATTTTTCTGTGCATAAATGAAGTGCATACATTTATCTTTAATATCGTATGTGTCGAATCAAATAATTAGAATTTCCAAAGATTTTCAGTTTGCAATTTCGTCTTTAATTGCGTAGATTTTCTTGGTCAACATTTTGACATCTACTCTTGCATAATCGTTTAGTAAAAAAACAAAACAAAACAAAAGAAAACAAAACAAAACAAAACAATAAATACGATAACTTTTCTTATATGTTATGATGATGTTAATTTAACAATTAGTTTACTTTTCCAATTAGTTACTTGATTAATGTGCACGATTGTATAATTAATCTACTATTACTCCTATTGGCTCCTTCAACAAAATCAATGATTCGAGATTTATATAGGATTACATTTCTATAAGAGATGATAATTGTTGTCAATCATACGTTCTCTATCTTCATAGATTCGTATCCCTATCAAATATTGCCCAGCATCCCCGGCTACATTCCTGTATACATAAGAAATGGAGATCAACCGTTGGAGGAAATAAATCCTGGCTTGGCCGAAGCATTCCACGAACACTCGGGCTTATCCAAGGTATCGATTTTGCTGTGATCCTCTGGAACAACAACTAGAAGGCGATAAATAACTATAATCGTTTAACAAGAAAGTTCGATGCAAAGTAGGCCTGAATCTAATTATTTTCTTAACGATCCAACTCGTACTTAGCGATATATATATATACATTTGTAAATAACCAACTTTAATAATCGATAGCATTTGAAGTATCAGTTTAATGGTGACACTAACGTTCTAACGAAATATTTCTAACATTGAAATGAAGTTCAAGAGATATCATTTATTCTGACGCAGAGCATTCGATTGGATCACAACTTCAGTCAGCTCGAGTCTTCTATCGAGGAAAGCAGAGCCAACTCAGTCGTGGATAAATCGAGAAAAAAATATTACCCTGCATATGCTAGGGAATCCGGAAATTCAATAGCCGGTAATGAGAGGCGCGAGGAAGAAGATACGCACGCTGAAAAGAATCCTGACTTTCAAGTACCAAAACTCGTTTCCCTTTACGAATTGCACGAAAAATTGAAGAAGGCGCAAAAAGAGGATCAACTGAAGGATGCTTCTTCCGATTTCAGGGTGTCTCTGGACAAAGTAATTTTCACAATTTATTTCCATGAAATAATTTGTTCAAACGGCTCTAATATTTCAAATGTTTTTGCATAAGAATTCGCTGCTTATTCGCTTCGTGAGTCATGTCTTGCTTGATTTGAGTCGTCATTTGAAAATAAATATTATTTTACACGATGTTCTCATATACGCAAATGACGAATAAATACTATGACGCTTCTCCACGAAATGACCATTAATTATTTGTATGCGCGTTGAATCTTCGATTAATTATGCTACGCGTATATCGTATTTATATGCATAAATAATATCTGTAGATCTTTATCCATCTGTAAGGATTGCTGCTGATTGAGCGGATAAAAGGAACATATTCAATGTCACTATTTATATCTCTATATTATATCTGGAGAATTTCTCTTATTCGCATCATGTTACAAGAAAATGAAACATCTAGTTAGGATTTGATTCAGCAATTCAACCAATTCTTCAACCGATTACATCGTCAATCATTCTGATTAATACAAATGCAAATTGACATATATTTTTCGTTTGTTTTTCAATAAAATATGCTATGCTGTGGTTTTTATTTTATAGGTAAGTTCGATCTTATCGACAGAAAAGAGGGATAATTCAGAGAGACTGTCGACAGCGATTGAAAAAGAGGAAAGCAAACCGAATGATTTATACGATCCTAATCCAAATTATCCTGAGCTACCTGCTGAGATCGGACACAATCGTGATACTCCGCAGGACTTCGTGTCTGTGATAGGATTAGAATCACTGACCGAGCAACCGAACGTCGTTCGCCAATACAAGGATCTCTCGCATCTTACGGAGGAGAAAAACGCGGTCGACGATAAAAACACGAAGGAGGAGAAGGAACCGGTTAAGGAGCAACGTCCTTCGGATATTTTGTCGAACGTGCAGAAACTTTTGCCAATCGCTCCACCGGAAGCTTACGCTACGCCGGAAAAATCCGACGAGAAGGTTGGTGAAAAGGAAAGCGGCAAAAAAACGGAAAAAACGGAAAAAACGGAAAAAACGGAAAAAACGGAAAAAACGGATAGCAAAACAGAAACATCAAGCACGCAAGAGCCGACTCCTCTCTTTTATAAAGATTTATCTCATCTTTCTAATGATCAGAAGGTGATCGAATCTTTCAATGAGAAGGATGATGACAAATCAGAAAAGAAAGAAGAAACTTTTTCAGATGCCGCCGTTAAGGATACAGGTATTTATTTCTAAATATATTATCATTTATATAGAAAAAAGTATACAATTGTATATTCCCTCTTACAGTAGTTAAAGAAACAGCGAAAGAAGAGAATCCTACGAACGTTTTCAAACTTTCTCCAATTGCTTCGCCAGAAGAATACGAAACGAAAGAGAAAACAACGAAGAACAAAGTTGAAGAGGAGAAGCCTATCAATACGTCGTTGGTTCATCTACCGATTCACCAACCAATTGTCCCTCTTTATAAAGATCTCTCTCATCTCCCGAACAACGAAGAGGAAGAAACGGCTACCGAAAAAGAAAATGAAACGCCGATAAAGGTGGAATCTCCTTACAATGTTTCAACAAACGTTTTCAAACTTTCACCGATTGCACCACCAGAAGCATATTCGAAAAAGGACGATCAAGATACTGTCCCTAGTGATGATAAAAAAGCAGAGTCTTAGCGAACATAACAATGATGTATCAACGTAATCTCGAACAAAAGAGATGATCATTTTATCGTCAACTTTAATCTCATTGATTGAGAACTCCTTCGTCGATCGATCGATCGATCGATCGATCGATCCAGGATCCTCTCGTTTTTCCATTTTTTTCTTGTTCAACATGAGAGGAGAATCCTTTATAATATAGGCACGTATAATATTTCGCTCAATTAACGTTGTTCCAAAAAACTTTGTTCCAATTTACAGAAGCTCTCGAAGAAATATTGTAAATTTGTTGAAACAATAATCTTCGATTTCTCTTCGTTGTCAGGGTAACGACGTTGGTTTGAGCGAAGGATCTTTGAAATAGGATTTTGAAACTTCATTTATAATAAATCTTTGAAAGATTTCAGCGTTTTTTTCTTAAATCGCCCGAGACATGCTTCAATAGATACTGTTTTATTGAAAAAGATAGATACACGAGATAGCAACACATACTTTCATTTGAAATTTTATTAATACAATTAGCCAATACTTGATATAATGTATCTGATTATTTAGAAACATTATTAGACATTAACTTTTATCTTATAATTTATTTCGTATCCTATAATTATTTTCACCACTTTTTAAAACAAGCGTTACAGGAAGTTTCTTAATGCCAACAGTTCTGACTGCATTTGAACCAGCAACGATCCAATTTGGTGCTATTTCCTCATCCACGTATATATTAAAGTAGGATCTACGATCCTTGAAAAATCTGTCACTGGTAAGAACGAAGATTTTGTCGTAAAGTTGACAAATATAAGCCGGTAATTTTTGGCCATCTTCGGGCATGTAGAAATCATCAAGAACGTGACAATGATAATTTCCTTTAGGCAGCCTGGGTAATATAAGTTCAGGGTTTTTCTTCTTTACTTCTAAATTCAATCGATACTTTGGATCCGTTGCATTGTCGATACGAATTTTAGCTATTCTAGATAAAGCTGATAGGAGACAACGATTTTGATCCTTTACGCCGGAACACAAATCAATTTTCGTGTCCGAACTTAAATTCTTCGATGATTGATAATGACTCGGTGGATCGTTAATAATCGAAGAACGTGAGATCATTTCCAGCGATTTAGTTGTATTTTTCTTTTCTGTCGTCGGCACGTTTATTCTTGATTCTTTTACTTCGATCGACTTGGCACCGATATTAAAGACAAGACACGTCAACACAATCAATAAAATAACGTGATGCATAGTGTTATTGTACGATTATATTTATTACGATTGAATGTTACTCGTAATAATTTTCATAAATTCAATTATATTTGGAATGTCTTGTTAAAAGACAATATCGAGAGCGTCGTCGTAATGTCTTGCTGGAAGAAAATTAGCTGAAACTGAAAGAAAAAAGAAATAAATAAATAAATATGAAAGTAATATCTACGAGTTCAAGCAAAGTGTGAACATTTGTCTTATTGATTTTCTCTATTTTCTCGACTTTCAATTGATACAATTTTCATTACAGATTC
Source organism: Polistes dominula (assembly GCF_001465965.1). Next base: position 61,160 of record NW_015149128.1, read on the forward strand.
CACATTTATATGGAGTATGCGCAAGCGCATGCGCATAGTGATGTCAACAATTTAATGCACGCGTGGCTTGCGTCTCGTTCTTCCAAAAGATGTAGATACATCCATCTTACAAGAAAATTTTTGCATTCTTTTAACTGCTGATATTTTGTTATCAACTGTAATCTAAAACTATTTAGTTCTATCGTAATCAAAAATAATTCCTTTCTAAAATAAATATTGATAAATTTCAATCAATCGGTGTGCAAGTCTAGCCTAACCTAACATAACCTAAAATAGGTTATACTACAATTTATTATTATCCATTTCGACAAGACTATTAATAAATCAAATAAATCAAAGATTCTTATTAAAAGAAGAAAAATGGCTGGACAACAGCATTCCTTCCCACCTGGTTTTCCCAATGTGCAACAATCTGCGATGAGAACACAATTTGGAGGCGGACAAATGGTTACCGGTTTAATGGGACCCCAACAAGGTGGTAAGCATTTACAATAAAGTTGTTAATTAATAAGAAGTTGAAATATAGAAAGAATTATACAATAGAATAAGATATATTGATGTAATTGTGCTAGGTATAGTAAGTCCTCAGCAATTTGGAGTAGGTGTTGGTGTTGGTGTTGGAGTTGGAGTTGGAGTTGGAGGAGTAGGTTCTAACGCTATGGGAATGCCAAATGCTCAACAAGTTTTAGCCCAACAACATCAACAACAATCAGTTTCCATGCAACAACAAATGCAACAGATGCAACAACAACAAATGCAATTGCAGCAACAACAACAAGCAGCTCTCGTGCAACAAACTAATCAGACTAATAACCAAGTTACTACACCACAAACACCTGTTGCACCAACGCAACCTCCTTCTCAACAGCAACAAAATAAAGACCTTAATACTGTCAGCTTGTGTAGATTTGGACAAGAGATTGTACAAGATATTGTAAGTCGTACTTTAGATGTCTTCCAAACACTGAAAGTAATTCAACCACCAAATGGTAAGTTTTCATTGAAATCAATTGATTCGATAATTACCAAATTGATACTATAAGATTCTATTAAATTACAGGTACGCCACAAGGAGCTAGTATTGCAAACAGTAAGAAAACTAAGGTACAAGAACAGTTAATGACGTTAAAGATGTTATTTAACCGTTTRAGGCGGATTTATGAAAAATGCAATGAAAATTGTCAACTTCAAGGCATGGAATATACACACATTGAAAGTTTAATACCATTGAAAGAAGAATGGGATATGAAATCAGAGGAAAAAAAGACTTCGGAAGCTTATAGATTAGCGTATAAAGAAAGTGAAGAAATAATGGAGGTTTGTAGAAATTCAGAAAAGATTTGAAGATTTGACACGTTTCTTATTTGATTGTAATGAATTATTTTATTTTTCTAGGAAGTAATATCCAAAAATAAGCACCTAAAAGAAATCATTGACAAATTAAGACGTATCATTTTCGAAATAAATATTATGTTAAACATGCGCCGATCTTAGATTACGAAAATAACTGAAATATTTAAGTATATTAATAATATTTAGGTACATATTTATTATTATTTAGGATTGACTGATTCTATAAGATAAAGTAATATCTTAATTAATATAAGAATGTGAAGAGAAATGTATGACTTATCTACCTCTTAGAATAATCTTACTATAAAAAAAAAAAAAAAAAAAAAAAAAAAAAAAAAGAAAAAAAAAACATTAATCTTTCTAAGAAAAAGCCATAATGTATAAAAATACATTAATTTTTGCTAAGAAATTTTATCTATCCCAACGATCGAGTTGACGTTTATAAAGAGTATAAGCATGCGCATCGCGGTGTCAACAATTTAAAGGATACAATGCAAGTTGTACATTTAACGGGAATAACGTACATGAAACGATCTTCAAATGAATTTACTTGTGTTCTTTTAACTGTTGATATTATTTTATCAACAACAATCTAATAACATTTAACTCTATTGTAATCAAAAATACTTCTTTACTTGAATAAATGTTAATACGTTTCAATTAACCCATTTATATTATGACTTCACTGAAAATATCGTATTCAAACGTTAACGTAGTTTACATGCCAATTGGCTTGTGTGCCATTCTGCGCGGCCATATTTTATCAGTATGTGCGAAATATTTCGCGATTGCTGAACAAAATAAGTTGTAGTTTACGAAATAGTTTGTGCACAAAGATAAAAGTTAATCGTCATGCGGGGAATATTTCGCTTACAGATCCATGCAAATGCGTTAATGAATATGTGAAGTCTAAGTCTAACATAAAGTAACCTAAAATAGGTTATACTACTATTTGTTATTGTCGATTAATAAATAGTATATTCTTATAAAATAAAGAAAAATGGCTGGACAACAGCATCCCTTCCCATCTGGGTTTCCAAATGTGCAACAATCTGCGATGAGAACACAATTTGGAGGTGGACAAATGGTTACCGGTTTAATGGGACCCCAACAAGGTGGTAAGCATTTACAATAAAATTGTTAATTAATAAGAAGTTGAAATATAGAAAGAGTTATAGAATAAAATAAGATATATTGATATAATTGTGCTAGGTATAGTAAGTCCACAGCAATTTGGAGTAGGTGTCGGTGTTGGTGTTGGAGTTGGAGTTGGAGTTGGAGGAGTAGGTTCTAACGCTATGGGAATGCCAAATGCTCAACAAGTTTTAGCCCAACAACAACAGCAACAACAATCAGTTGCCATGCAACAACAAATGCAACAGATGCAACAACAACAAATGCAATTGCAGCAGCAACAACAAGCAGCTCTCGTACAACAAACTAATCAGACTAGCAATCAAGCTACTACACCTCAAACACCTGTTGCACCAACGCAACCTCCACCTCCTCAACAGCAACAAAATAAAGATTTTAACACTGCTAGCTTATGTAGATTTGGACAAGAGACTGTGCAAGATATTGTAAGTCGTACTTTAGATGTCTTTCAAACGCTTAAAGTACTTCAACCACCAAATGGTAAGTTTTCATTTAATTAGGTAAATAACAAATCAATAATTAGGTATGAATGATCAGGATAGAAAATTTCATTTGATTACAGGTACACCACAAGGAGCTAGCGTTGCTAACGATAAGAAAACTAAAGTGCAAGAACAGTTAAAAATGTTAAAATTGTTGTTTAAACGTTTGAGACTGATTTATGAAAAATGCAATGAAAATTGTCAACTTCAAGGCATGGAATATACACACATTGAAAGTTTAATACCATTGAAAGAAGAATGGGATATGAAATCAGAGGAAAAAAAGACATCGGAAGCTTATAGATTAGCATACGAAGAAAGCAAAGAAATAACAGAGGTTAGTAAAATGTCAGAAAAACTTGAACTCGTATCGTATTTAATTCTAATCAATTGTCTTATGTTTTCAGCAAGTGATATTGAAAAATAGGCACCTTAAAGAGATAATTGATCATTTAAGACGTATCATTTCAGAAATAAATACTATGTTAAATATGCGTCGTTCTTAGATTATGAGATATATATATATATATATGTATACTTGTTTAATTTGATTGTTTTTTAATTAATAGATTTATACTATATGATATAGTTATATTATAATTAATGTGAAAATGTCAAGAGAAATGTGTGATTTACCTACCTTTTAGAATAATCTTAATATTAATTATTTATAATATTTTCAACTTCCATGGAGATAATATCGTTTGTTCTGAGAATAGCTTCTGGAATTATTCCAAGTGGAGTCTCCAAGTTTCTCACAAATAATTCCAGGCAGTCGATGTCAGAGCCACGAAATTCACCAGTAACGCGTGAATTTTCATACAAATTAAATTTGGCCTTTTTTCCTAAAAAATCAAGTAAATAAGACAATAATTCACTAATATAACTTTAAGAAAGAAAGCATTGAAACAACCACGTTGTTACTACTACTTTATATGTCCAATCATCATCGGATATTATATTTCAATTGCAAATAGATCAAATCATTGAAATTTGGCCTAAAAAATATTTGAATTCTTTTTCATAGCGTATTATTCAAGTTAAACAACAAAAATGGAGTCATACTTTATTGGCGCCATATTCAAGTGTTACTTTGAATATACAAAAATAGGAAACAATAATAACTATTTACTCAATGTCTCTTTAATTGAAGTTAAATACTTATTCGAAGAATACAATTGATTTTAACATTAATACATTTAATTATTAAAATTAGGTTAAATATGCGAATCGATAAAAAATCAAGAGATATTAACATACCGACAATACCAGTTATCATACGTAGAAAACGTTCTCGTAAAAAAGCACGTGCTTCTTGATTCTCCGCCGACGAAAAGTCGAATTTTACATTTTCTTCGTTACTTTCAGTATTCTGTTCTTCTTTTTCAATCATCTTTTGCGAAGAAGTATTTTTGCGACGATTCAGCATCGGTCTTTACTTATGGCGGAGAAAAACAAAGAATAGTTTGGCTATAGTATTACTGCGCATGCTTCCTCTTCCTGTGTGCGCCAAATTTAAATGTACAATATGATAGGGACATATACGCGACGTTCAGATTTGTTATTAATAATTTTTATTTAACATTCGTTTTATGTTGTTTATTTCTACGAGCATATTTATTTTCTATTTTTATGTATAATAATAATTCATATGATTGAATGTGTATGCGTTGAGAGAGATATGGCGGGAGAGATTAGTCGGTCAGCGAATTCAAAGAAATGTTGTTTCTTTTGTATCAAGTACACATAGAAAAACATTTTCAAACAAATATGTATAAGTTGATTAAGAGGGAAGAATTAATTTCCAAATGGATCTTCGACGCAGCAACTTCCTCGCGGTGAAATTCAGTAACTGATAGATATTACTAACGGTGTCCACAGAATTTCTATGGTGCAACATTGAAGTACTATTTAATTGTGACATGAATTGTTTCTAATTAATTGTTCGAATGATTAATTTTAAAGCAATTTTCTGCATCTAATCGCATATACACGTTCTACATCGATAAACTTCATAAATGCATTAATGTATTTCGTTCGTTATTTAAGAAATCAATTTGTTATCTATACCGAAATATATATATATATATATATATATATATATATATATACTTTTCAGGAAAGTGTCAATCTATAACCCACATTTTCCAATAGAGACAGAGTTTACAGTCAGATAATGACCATATTTATCCGGATATCTAACAAACGTACTTTCTCGAGCATGAGGGTAACCCGCAGATTTTGAAGTTGGTCAAGTGAATTGCTCGAGTTTCTCTTCACTTTGGAATCGATCACGGCAGAGCGAGGATGACCTCCCTAATCGCCCTATTTTCAATCTTCATTCTTTGCGCTAGCGGTAAGAAATTGATAAATATTTTTGATTAATTTTAATACAATTTCATAAAGTTTCAATAAAATCTTATATTATTTTGTTGATGAATTTATAAAAGTGAAGTGTGATATTATCACGACGACAATTAAACCCCAGAGTGCAATGATTTTGAAGGAAAATAACAGTCGTTCCTTGGAGAAAGAAACACCGTGGTCAAAGTATACGGAAAAGCTGGAAGACAATAAAATAAATAAGAATACAATGGAAACGTTCAACAAACGAAAATCCAAATTCTTAGGAAGTCTAGCTTTTCTAGCTGGACTTGGTTTTGGTGGACTCGCCAGTCAAGCTGCATCGTCAACTGTGAAAGCTTATGCAAAGTTTCCTCAAGCATCAATAGCCATGAACTTTGTTCCTTCGAAACAAGGACCTTATTTAGCTGCTTATTACGAGCCTTATCCTTTTGTCCATAATCCTTATTTTTATCATTCTCCTTTGGGATTCTATCCTTTAGTCGATCCTTCCAAATTACAATCCCTCATTGGTGGATCATCTCAACAAAATGGAATCAATCGTCCGACTCAAATTATTACTTTATTCGACGATAAGCGGCCTTCCGATTCTGATTCCGATGATAGCGAGGAAGAATACATAGTTGAAAAAACAAAAACAGATAAATCGACAATCGACAGTGTTTATAATAAACAACAGACAGAAGGAGAGGTAAGAATTTAACAAATAATGTATTAAATGAATACCAGAACAGAGAATCGCGTGACATACATTCCAATATCGTTATGATTTTTCTTATTCTGTCAAATAATAAATTCTCTATTGAAATGTTTTCAGACGACGAACGGAGTCGTTGCATGTGGAACACGAAATAAACTCAAGGAAGAAGCAACTGATGTATCCAATAGAGATTCTATAGCGTACGATTTGGAAGAGTTACAAGAAGATGCCGATGACTCGAAAACAATTATGAATAGAGTCAAAAATCAAGCTCATAATTCAACGAGTTTCAGGCCTATCAATAGTTCTACTGTAAGACCTAATTCAAGACCTAATTTAAAACCTACTCAAAGGCCTATCCCAACGCCTATTCCAATGCCTACTCCAACACCTACTCCAACACCTAATCCAAGACCTACTACTACAGATACAGACACAGAAGGAAATTCAACAACCATGGAGAGTAATATTAGTTCTACGCCATTTTTTGGTTATTACGGAGGTAATCCACAAGACATAGAACACATTGATCTCATCTCTGATATGCAACCACCCATTTATCACGAACCTAATCCGATCAATTATCATTTACCTTATGAAAGACCTGCCAATTTTTATCCCGAGGAGAAATATCAATTCTATTCGAATTCTTTCCCAAATTCTTATCCCTCCGGACCTTTCATTTCTGAACATATAACAGATTATTCGAGCAATGATTTCAATCGATTTGTATATCCACCCGATAAACATTCTCCGCCGTACGCTAATCAATTTAAACCTCTAACGTACAGTTAATATTCATATTTGTAATACATATTTACGAACACGCACAATGATCACCTAATATCAGTATATCGTTAATCTTATTTAAAATAATTTCGTTATCACTTTTATATATATATATATATATATATTTTGAAAATATTGGAAAGTTTGAAACGCGTGTTGATGTCATCGACTTTTGTGCCTTCATACCAACGGAAACAATTCTCAATAAGAACTTTGTCCGTCAATAAAAATGAACAATACGTAATTGAACGTATCTACGTGAATACAGATTTATCTTAAATAACGTTAGAAAATAATTTGATTTTGCTATTATTTTTTGGTGGGTAAAAGACAGGGTGAAATCTTCATTAAGACAATCATCCAGGGGTGTTTGAAGAATTCTGTTAATACATAAAGAGTACGTATTTAAATCTTTTCATTTAAATAATTATGAAAGTAGTTTAACCAAATAATTTGATAAAATTCAATGAAATATTTCATTTATCTCACATAGATACAATATACATTTTGGTAATATGAAACTATAATAAAAAGTATATATAATTGAATAACTTATGCTACTTTGATAATTATCAGCTTATATTTAAGATGTGTGTGTGTGTGTTGTAACGTTGAAAGAAAAGCATTATGGCTATATATCGAGATGTAGTTAACTTTTCAAGAAATCAACATATTATTTATAACTTTAATCGCTATCTCATATTCATATGAAAACTTGTATACGTCATATATTTATAATTATTCACCATGATTACATTTTGATGATACTTATACCCCCGATAGAGAAAAAGATAAGAGAATCGCGTTTTTACAGCCGTTCTTAGGTGACGCTTCATGGGACTTTGTTTGCACAATTGTTTGGACATTCGTGCGTGATCGTATGGACGTAGAAAATCCTTGAAACGATAATAAGAATAATTCGTCACGAAATCGAGCAACGATTATATACATACATATAATACAATATGTTCTATTTTATATACGGTGTTAAAGAGAATCGAACGATTTAAATAGCAAAACTAATAGCAGATCAAACAAATCTTATATATATTGTTTTTTTGATAATGCAATTCACTCAATTTCACTTGTAGTCAAATCATAGACTTTTTTATCAAACTAACACGGTTGATAATCAATTGCATTATCAAAATGAAAGACGAGGAAGGAGGGTACCCACTTGGAACGGGGTTAGTTTTTGGAAAATCGTTTCGTTAATCCGTAATCGTAAGGGTTAGGAGGGGGACATATATGAGAGAAAAATAAATGAAAATAAATGAAAATAAATGAAAATAAATGAAAATAAATGAAAATAAATCACAGCTCGTCTCCGCAGCACAGTCTCCGCCGCCTTGTCTCTCGGATTGAATACACGACGCGTTCTTCCGTCAGTCCATGCCGACCAATTGGACGATTCGCGGCAGCTTCCAACGAAGAAACCTGTTTTATTTTCGGACGAATTTGGAGAGCCGGGCTTCTCGTCTATTTCGAGATACCACCGTTCTGGTATTGTATCTCCAAAGGCATCAGTAATTTGCAAATTTTCACTAACGATCTATGACTTTCTCTTTTTAATGTACTTATTTCAAAGAATGATATTTCTGCTCTACTAATATGTGTACTCCCTAGGAATAACTTGTTTTTATAGATATATATTCTATTGGTATGTAATAAAGACAAAACTGACGCGTGCTAACAGTTTAAACGTAGTGACACAGAGACACATATACATTATATACATATGGCGCGGATCGAACAACACCGGTGAACGTGGAATCGCGTGCACGATTATGCAACAACGCGTACCATAGGAAATGATCGACTTCCTTTACGGAAGTGGCAAACACTTTTTGGTGCAGCTGATATTATCAGCTGATTTCGCGCCGACGGACTTAACAAACGACGTTACTTTCTGAACGAATTTAGAGATGCGAAAAATAATGCAATTTGACGTATTTCATTGGAAAGACAAATATTCATTTTCATCTCTTAATCTTTGTCCTTTTTTCTATTTATTTCCAATAGTCACGCCATCGCGCATCGATCGACGAAAATCAGCAGTGCTTTGTCGGTTCGCTTCGAGGATGCCTAACTAAGATATATCGAATTAGATCTGGTCTCTTTAAATCTAAATATACGTCGAGTGTCAGGGTTGAACGCCCTGAGCTTTCCGGTTCTTGCCTCATATACTTTGGTTCTATCTCTCTTGTAGGTCTTTTTTTTCTTTTGGTACAAGCACTTACCCTACCTCGTTTTATTTTTCTGATGTCTCTTTTCGTCATTCCTCATTTTCTTCTGTAGCTTGTTCTCTCTCTCTCTCTCTCTCTCTCTCTCTTTCTCTCATACGCGAAACTTAATAGCCTTGTATCCTCTAGGACACTTCAGGACTATTTCCTGCGAATACACGTTGGACGAGCCGGATGGGAAACCGCAAATATAAAGCCCCTTACGGTATTCCAATAACATTATACGCATGCGTTATAGCTACATGCATATACATAGCAAAGATGTTTGGAGATCGTTTTTATTTCGACAACAGGAAACGTTCGAATTTTTATTCTGTTAGACTGAATACGTAGGAGCTCCTGTTCATGTATACATTTCCGGCCAGTTCAAATCTAAAATAACTGTTAACCGGTTAATATTCTTGATACGGTTTATCTTTGAATCTTTTCGTACAAGTATCAATTATTAGTTATAATTATGATAGATTGGCCAATCCTCCTATCCTATAATAAAATCCTATTTTATTATTAATCATTCTTGTATCTTATATAATCGAGTATAGAACATATACATTACTTATATTTATGACAATTGAAAATAATATACGGCTGTAATATGTAAAACGTTAAGATAATACGACTTTAGTAAGCAAATAGGTGTACGATTTTAGAATCACTTTTCGCAACGGATCTTCCCGCGGATCTTCTTTCCCTATCGGTCCCCTCTCTTTACCCCATTCTCGCCGTTGGCCGTTTTCTTTGTCGTTCTGCGTTTAACAACTAGCAAAGGGTGAGTTTGCTGGGTGAGGAGCCTGCCTGCCGATCGAGTATGCATCGCCAGGAGCGACATTAACATTTGAACGCTTCAATTTTACAAGACCAACCCAATTTTCTTTCAATGTTCTACGTAAGACATTTTTATTGTTGATAATTATGCATCAATAAGATAAAAATAAATAAATGATAATTTAGAGAATAACTTTTATAAGAATACTCGGTCGACTTTGTATTTTATTAAATTTATGTTAGTGGAGATTTGAAAAAAGAAAAAGAAAAAGAAAAAGAAAAAGAAAAAGAAAGAAAAGAGAACGGCCCAGTGGACAAAAGCAGAGGCATCGACGGTGGGTGCAGCAGGCGCGTGCAGTAAGCGCGTGCAATAAGCGCGTGCAATAAGCGCGTGCAATAAGCGCGTGCACTGACATAGGCAGAAACATGTGCAGGGCAAACGGAGAAACGAAACTCTCTCTGTGTGGATACGCGTAGTAGACGCAAAGCACGCTCGACTAAGAACCATAGACTTTGTGGGCCTGGGGGACGATGGAGGAGAGACAGCTGTGGGGCAGCTGGCAGCGCGTGCCACGAACCTATGGGGTCTCCTTTCTCGACGACGACGATGACGACGACGACGACGACGACGACGACGACGAAAGACCAAGACCAAGATCAAGACGATGCAACTATATCATAATACAAAACAAAAAGAAAAGAGATTTTGCAAATTTCGCTATTACAATTTTTAAAAGGTGGAAATAATAAATTAGAATTTTCCTAGATAATAAAAGAATTTGAAATCATAATACTTTTGTACTTTTGAGAGTGCGAAGAAAGCGAGACGATCTAATCTCATACGCAACAAAGTTATCGAGGAACCATCGGTAATCATCGAAGCGCAAAATATGATTAAAATAGTGTACTATCTTTTCAAATGAAGATATTCCTCGTGTTATACGAAAATGATTGAACGAGAAATCAACGTGCGGAAAGAAAAAATCGCGCTTCGATGGGTCACAGCAGAAAGCGATGCGATACTCACGGAAATTTACTGAAACTATAGGAACTTTCGCTTTTAATATCGTGACGAAATTACCGTAACGATGAATCCTCCTTCCACTTGTTTCATTGCTCAACGTATACCAACGTACATTCATTCGCTCTAGTGTTACAAATTCACTCTTTTAACGTTTTTCATTTTCTTTTTTAACGTAAAGAAAAGTCATCATCGTTCCAATTATTATCTAACTTTGTAAATTCAACTACGTAATCTATTAAATGTATTTTTTTAGTTAATCTTCTTACATAGATGTGTTATATAAAAAAGAGAGAAATGTAAAAGTATTTCAAGGACTAAATGGATCGAAAAAGCTATATTTTATAGGATACGAACAACCCTAGGGTTTGTTTACTACAAAGCAGTTAAGCACCATAAGCACTTCTTTTCTTATTAACTACGTAGCCTTCCAAGGTTTATGATCTGTTGGAATATGGAACACGGTAAAGCTCTAACCTCGTAGTTTGATTTAGTGTAGTAAAATTTCTTCGGTAATATGTTCAAACGTTATTTATTTTAAGGCTGAAACGAATTGAATAAAAAAACTGAGCTTCCTCATTGCTCTTTGTCCATTGAAATGTTTTCAATCTTAACAAACAATGTAGTCAGGTGCCCACCCCTATAACGAGAGAAAGAAAGAAAGAAAGAAAGAAAGAAAGAAAGAAAGAAAGAAAGAAAGAAAGAAATTTCGATAGTCATCGAATTATTTTGCCGATGCGTTGACAAAATACTTGTATCTAATAGGAAAAAGATTTAAAAAGATTTTCAATGATACTTTAACAGTTATGATAAATGCTCGAGTATAAAGAAATTGACGATATAACAAAAGTGGAAGGTGCTTTTGCAAAATAGAGGGAAGACAAGAAAAGAAATTTGTGAAACACATCGGAATCGGACGCAGCTGGAAAGTTTGGTGGGCTTTTCTGGAAAGGTTTTTCGTTCGTCTGAAAAAAAAGAGATCAGCGCGGGTTCAAAGCCTTCTCGAGGGAGCGTTTCAGGTTGGCGAACATCTGCCGTCCTCCACGACGATAATAATTCGAACAGCTGATACCTATGTACATCGGTACGATTCGGCTCGTCTCGGTTACTTTCGGTGGTTATGAATCTTGCGTTGGGATCGTTCACGAGTGCCCTGGGTTCGTTTTCTTTCTCTTGATCTTCCTTCCAAGGGTGGAAGAAAGGAAAGGAAAGACCTCCATCTTACTTTTTTTTCCCCTCTCTCTTGTCTCTTTCTCATCCCTTCTTTCATCACGTTTACATTTCATCTTTCCTTGTTCCATCGGTGGGACGCACGTTTTGGAAAAAGAGGGCAGGAAACGCATCTGACGTAATCATCCTGGTTAACCGGTTCAAACGATTTCTTTACATTTTAAACAAAAAAAAATACGAAACTATTGTTTTGCAATTGAAATCGATAGAAATATAGCTATAACGAACAGAGAGAATTTTTGTTGATTGAATTTTTGTCATCGAATTTTGGCTAGAAGAGAAACAGTTTTTTGTTCGTTGCTTAAAACTCTCGTAAGAGACACGAGGTTAAAAATATCCATATATTTGTAGCAGGCTCTCGATCAAGTTGAGACGTTCCTGACCGAATAATCGTGTAGTAGAGTAGGGAAGACATTTGAACCAATAAGAAGTCGGTAAATGGAAGGATCTTGGGAACTGGCGCGCCGTATGGTATTCCCAAAGTATAAAGCGGTCGCATTCGCACGTGGGCATTCGATCCTGTCGGACGTGTATGCAACTTAGAGATACATGAAGGAACAATAACGTCATCACATCACCGCCACCACCACCACCACCACCACCACCATCCTAACTATTATTGGACCCTGGTGTTGTCGCCAGCGTCATCGTCATCGTGAACTTTAAGTGATACAAAGAAACTCATCCATCCCCTTAGTTTCTTCTTACTACATCGTCATCGTCGGCAAGTGATTCTTTTTTAAATCTCCCGCGTTTCTTTTCCTTTGAAAAAAAAAAAAAATAAAAAATAAAAAAAAAACCAACCGAGCGTCGCCCCTCTTCGTGGTTTTTTTTTTTTTTTTATTAGCCAAGATAGTGTGCCATCGTTGTTCTCTCCCCACTACTTACTAGCGTATACCTCTAGCACCCCTCTAGCACCCCTCTAGCACCCCTCTATTCGATCAGAGGCAAATTTAACGCGTCAAGAAATAGTTCGTGTTCGATCAAGGAAGGACGCGGATCGTGTCGTGCAAGATTTCGGTGTTCTCACCCTTTTCGTTGGATTATTAATTAAACAGTGGGATTATTTGACGTGTACGTACAAGTGTTAAAAGAAACATCTTGAAGAAACAACAGGTTAGTTATCATCATCCTTTTTCTTTCTTTATTCTTTCTTTATTCTTTCTTCATTCTTTCTTTGTTTTTCTTTGTTTTTCTTTTTTTTCTTTAATTAATTATATTCGACATACATATGTTAGGTTTCTCGATATAGATATTTTTCGCATGTCTATTTATTTTTGTCTGTCTCTTTTTATGACGATAGCAAAGGTATATCTATCTATCATTCTACGTGTGCACTGTCTATGCGCAATGTTCTAATTTCGCGTTCCTTCTAATCTCGCGTTAAGGTTGTATGACGTTGTTAAATATATTTCAAACTGCCCATTATATACGCGCGAACAAACGGAAATACATTTTGCACGTTAGATTACCTATCGTGAAAATAAAATATATGTGAGAGAATATACGGAAGTGTATAGGTATGTTTTTCAAAAGTAATTTCGACCCAGCTTATAAGAAAGAAAGACACRACCGAAAGATTCTTCGAGTCTTGGACTTTCTTCTTGTTCGAAAGTTGTTGCACTTTCGTTCAATGGACTTTCATTTGATAAGAAGAATTAGCTTTGCGGAGAATGTAGGTTTCGACTCGTTACTCGTTTCTCTTCAAATACATTACACACGCATACATATATATATTTAAACCATATTTAATTATTACAATACAATAGATTCATACTTTTCCAACAAAATAACAATTTCAATTCGCTATCTTCACGAAAATAGGAAGTAATAAGACACCAAAATTGCCGGTTGTTAATGACTGACAAGGAGTGAATTTTCGTTTATACATGTATATAAACACACATGCAGTGTGAGCATGCTGCTGAGCGTGAGAGAGAGAGAGAGAGATAGAGAGAAAAGATATAAGTTTATGAGAAATACAAGGTGTATTTAGGTGTAGTTATATTCATTTTTCATTCGTTTCTCAACGATGTCTTGATCGCTCATTCGACCGCTTATTCGATCGCTCATTCGATCGCTCATTCGATCCTTGCTTCTTAAAACAGACGATTTTTCTTTCCTTGCAAGTTATTTGTTTCTCTCTCTTTCATACATTTATATTTTATTTTGTAATTATATAAATGTATATACACTTAAAATCTTGAATACTTACATATCTATTTGTAATCGCGTACTTTCGAAAATATGCTCGTAGTTAGCCACTCGAAAAAGACTACTTTCGCAATTTACTATGATGTCGAGAATTGTGCTCGATGCTTCCACAACCGTAGACACACGGATTTGAAGGAAAAGCCTGTGTTTACATGATGAACGACAAACAGCGAACTTTTTCGGGTTGGACCAGGCTGCCTGTGCCTGCATATGTTTGCTTGCTTGCTTGCTTGCTTGCCTGCCTGCCTGCCTGCCTGCCTGCTTGCCTGCTTGCCTTCCTCCTCGGGTAAAACGATCCGCCTGGAAATCTCCCTCGGCGCTCTACCGAATCCCACTTCTTTCTTTCTTTCTTTCTTTCTTTCTTTCTTCTTTTCTTCCTTCCTTCCTTCTGCCCTTTTTTTCCTTTTTATCTTCTTAACCTATCTTCCTTAAAATTTTTTCCTTTTCTTCGATGGCTGCTTATATTTTTTTACATCGATAAAAATTCTTACTAGATATATATTTCCAATTTATATTTGTCAATCTAAACGTGCGATAGAGAGTAATATGAGACGAATGGATAAAGCAGTACGCTTAATATCTTGATACCGTCGAAAACGTGGCTCAGTTTTTCAACGATCATTTCTTCTTAACGCTAACTAAATAGATTATTATTTAGATTTGGAAAAATGCGCCATCGTAAAAAGTAGCCATCGTGCTTAGATATTAGTAAGCATCGTTTGATCGTGCTTCAACAAGTGTTTTCACATGAGATGCAAACAATTCGATAATCGCGTTATCGACGCTTCGTCGAGTTGCCTATTTGAAACGATCTCTTTTGAAATTCTTTCAAATCTACGAGAAAAATATTCATTTATCTTTTTATTCTTTCTCTTCAAATTTACATTGCAATGATTATTACTACGAGGGTTAGAATTTTCTTTGTCGTATAATAAAGTTCTTTATTTCTTTCTCAAAGTGTGGCCTTTGTGACTTTGGCCGAGAAGATATTTTCGTGGGCAAATTCGAGCGCGTGGCAATTGGCCAGCATCGAACACGCGCTGTAAAACTCCTCGCACGTCGTCGTGACGATGTTCATGACGATGCTCATGACGATGCTCATGACGATGCTCATGACGATGATGTAGAGATATTTGTCCTATGCCATCGAAAATTCTCATTGGCCAAACGACGCGAGTTTCTCTATTGTGTCGGAGTGAATAATCGATTTGACGAAGATCGAGTTATGACTAACTCAACTCCGCTTAACGGCTGTTGTTCTTTCTTGAAGCATTACTTTCTCCGTCGAGGGTTTCAACCGTATATACCTGAAGGGAAGACTAGAAAGGATGAAACGTTTTTCAAATACCCGTTACTCTTAGTATTTAGATAGATTTTTTAGGTTCTTTAGGACCACATTCAAAAGGGCAACTAGAATTTTTTTTACAATAGCTGCTTTAGAAATAAGGAAAGGGAACCTACTTGGCATGTACATTTGAACAACCCGAGTTATAATATATATAGATTTAATAATTTATTTATTTAATATTCA
The DNA here is from genome assembly GCF_001465965.1 of Polistes dominula. Next base: position 77,007 of record NW_015149128.1, read on the forward strand.
CATTTTGTATTTATTAAGTAATTGGCCGAGCCGATCGTTCTGGTAAGGTTTGCGACTAGGAGGATGGTCTAGGACCTTCCGAAAGAGAAAAGAAAAGGGAGGGTGGGAAAAGGTTAGTGGAGGAGTAGAAGAAGTTGAAGGAGGAAAGGAACCGAACGCACTACAACAATGTGATTATACACAGTGCTGCACCGGTTTTCTGCAGCAGCAGCAGCAGCAGCAGCAGCAGCTGCTGCTGCTGCTGGATCGTTTTTGGGGATTCGGCAGAAACGAATGAACGAACGAACGAACGAACGAACGAACGAATCTACGGATGGATGGACGGTTGGACGGGTGGACGGACGGACGGACGGACGGACGGACGTATGTCGGTTCTCGGGTAAAAGGGCCCGGTGGTGTTGTTTGTGGTGGGGATAACGAAAGCTAGGCGAGACGAGAGAAGCGTGTTTGGAAGGAACGAAGAGAGAGAGAGAGAGAGAGAGAAAGAAGTACGCGTTGGGTCCTCGCCGAGGCCCGGTGCGCACAATGAGAGAGGGACGTAGCAGCAGTTCGTCGTTTTAGCTTGCTCTCAAACGGGGAAGAAAAGAGAAAGAGAAAGAGAAAGAAAAAGAGAAAAAGAGGACCTTCCGTTTCTACAGACTCCGTCTCTAAAACCCGAAAGGCGAGAGCCCTAAGAAAAATACCCTATACACGATCTACCTGAGCAAGGTATAGGGTCTAAGCTGTGCTACCTCCCTTTTTCAGGCTCTCCCAACCTTGAATGGAGGTCAGGGTTCCCACCTCCTTGCCCTTTTCTTCTCCTTCCTCGACGAGACTCCTCTAGCTAGCTCTCTCTGTTTCTCTTTTTCTTTTTTTCCTCTTTCTCATCTTTCTCCTTCCCTCGCGGCTTCCGTGCAAAGGGGGATTTTTATCTGTTCGCTTTGTATTGTACATGTTGAAGTCATCGATTCGTTGAGAGAAATAGAGAGAGAGAGAGAAAGAAATGGCTCGTAACGAAGGGAAAACCGTTTTCAGTAACAAGATAAGTTGAATATTTGAAAAATGCTAGATTTAAAAGGACTAAATGGGAAATGAATAATAAGAAAAATGTTATTATCGAGTAGGAAGAATTTCTAGTTGGTTCGACCATAAAAAACGTCTTTTTAATATGAAATTTTGTATATATTTTCAGGAAGAGCAAGCTCGTATTAGTTTGACCTAGATGCTGTTGAACCAACGGCGGCACGCCTAACTTATTTTCATCCCAACAGTACCAAATAAATAGTCAAAATTGATCAAGTGGTTCTTTCATCCGGCGGTGATATCGCCAAATTTTGGAGGATGTTGATGTCTGGTGCCGCCGGTCTTGGTGGTGTAGGCGCTGTGGGAGCACCAGGCCCGGACGAGCTCGTTTCCGGGCTGGGTGCTCTTGCGGGTGCCACACCTCAGCAGAAAGATACCACCTGGACTAAGTTATTCGTTGGCGGTCTACCGTATCATACGACCGATAAAAGTCTTAGGGAACATTTCAGTGTTTATGGGGATATCGAAGAGGCCGTTGTCATCACCGACAGGCAGACTGGAAAAAGCAGAGGCTATGGTTTCGTGAGTAATCAATTCTGTTTTGATTAAAATTATTTGTATAAGTTTAATTTGACTAGAGGCTATTAAAAAGCATAACGTTTATTATAATAGAATGAATTACTGGTAATAAGAATATATACATACATAGAGCTTATGTTTGTTTCTTTTCGAAGGGGAAATCCGGTATCTATCAATAAACCCGTAAATCATTGCGATTAAAGCAAGCAGCAACTAGTTTTCAGGTTGTTGCCAAAAATGTAGGAGTTCTCACACGATGGTATTTACCTCTTTAATTCGTTGATAAAGTTCTTTAGCAAATGTTGCCAATGCAAGTTACTTGACTTAGAAAGCAGGTGTTTGTCTTATCGTTACACCACTTAAGATAACATGGACATTCAAGCATTGATGTTACTTGCTATATATATATATATATATATATAGGTTTTTGTTGATTAGCGGAAGTATCCGTTCGTAACTAGACGTTCGCGTTCGGAGAATCCAAATGAGATGGATCAACCGATTTTGTTCATAGGTCATCATGGGAGACAGAGCGGCAGCTGAGAGAGCCTGCAAGGACCCCAATCCTATCATCGATGGTCGTAAGGCCAACGTTAACTTAGCAATTCTCGGAGCTAAACCGAGGAATAACTTGCAAACTAGTAAGTTCACTTATAAATTTTTTGTCAAGCCCTTTTTTTCTTCTTATTTCATCTTATCGTTAGAGTAATGGTTGTACTATCATTTGATCAAATTTCCAATTGTTTTTTTCTTCTCTATAGAGAATATATAGATTGGGTATATCATATTTGGTACAATTTTCAGGGAAGAACCTTACATCGCGTCGCGTCGCGTCACGTCGCGTCGCGTCGGTTTGGTTTGGTTTGGTTTGATGTTTAACCTCGCGAACATTCAGTCTATTTTTAAGCAAATAATGAACATTTCGAACTGTGTTCAAGAAATCGTAAAAAATTGAAACGCGAAAGCACGGATGAGTCATACAGCGTTTGCCTTAGGATATTATAGTACTACAGTGCTTGGTTATTCCAAGATCTACAGTTTTACTTATTTCCAATCTGTTTAGTACCGAAAGCACATATGTATCTACACGAGCGTTTTACGATTCTGACACTAATACTTATGCTGGAAAAGTGAGTGTTCTCTGTAAATCATATTTATCCTATCGAATGTCCAATGATACGAAAAAGTTGCTCGGCTTCAATAAGTTTTATCTTGCCAGAAGAACATAATACATATTTGAAATTTTTAAGTGGGAAATTACAATATGTAAAATTACACACAATACAGATTAGATATAACGTTTTGTTCATGTTAAACAGTAAAATATAATATTTTCAACGTCAACGTGTACGTATAGTTTATTGTTTGAAAATGTGGAATATCGTGGAATGTTGTAGGCGAAAAGTTCGCCCTTTATTGTAAATCTCAATCATAGCTAACTTATCGTACGGTTCAGGCGTTTGTTTCTTTAGCTAGATGTTGATAAAGATAGAAGATAGAGTATAGTCGCGTTACGTAACCCTCAGTTTGATCTTTGATCCTAAAAGAGAGTGTAGTGAGGGACGATGGTGGTAGAGCACAGAAAGGGCGAGAAACATTTTTGAAAGCCCAAATGAAGTGGTAGTAGCGTTCTCGGCATCATTCTCTCTCTCTCTCTTTCTTTTTCTTCTAAATGGCTTTAGGCCAACATAGTTTTGGAGTCTGATGCGAGTTTAAAATTGCCCTAACCGAGCCCCCGAATTTACATTTGTTCTTCTTCTTTTTTTCTTTAGTCACGTTCTTCCTTTCAATCGGTTTTATTTTATTATTTGTTTTGTCTCTTATTTCATTGGATGCATTTAGAAAGTATTAATGGTGCGTCTATTTTTCTATTTGTGCGCAGTGTTGTTCACGGTGGACGATTAGAAAACGCAAATAGAAATTAACTGAAAATCATTTATGATTTTAGCATTCCCATTTGCTACTGGTATTAGAGCTGGATATCCTGCGGTTCTTCCTGGCCAATATGGGTAAGTCTACGTTGATGTGATTTTTTTTTTTCAAATAGATTTAAGAACGTAAGTGTTGTAACTTATCGCAGAATTTAGATGAAGGAAGCGGCGTAAGAAGCATCGAATCGGTCGTAAACATTCGTTTAAATTTTTTTATGATTTTCAAGGCAACTAGACAGAAAGTAAAAAGAAAAATCAAAAAATCAAAAAATCAAAAAGAAAAGAGAATTTTTTTTTTTTCTAAGATCCGAGACAAATATTTTTTACACTCACTCGTATAAATTTTGATGTATACTTTAGTTTGTCTTCTTTATTAACAATATATTTATATTAATAATAGTAAAATATATATGTAGGTATATACATAAGTGTTCGTTTAATTGGATACGATTCGTGGCTGAGATCATAGATTTAGTTGTTGAAGACTGTCTTATATATATAACGTTTCAGCATCCTGATGCGTGCGCGTAAGGCAGCAAGCAGAGAGTCCTCTTTTCGAGATCCTTGAGAGGGCCGCGTGGGCCGTTCTAAGGAGCAAAAGTAAAACAAAATCAAATGAAACAAAAAAAGAGAAAAAAGAAACAAAAAATGATGAAACAAATGTTTATGAAAGAGAGATTAAAAATAACGAACGAAAGAAACGAAAAATAGAGTTCATCTTCTGAAAGAGAAAAGATGGGAGAGAAAGAGAGAGAACCTAATATATATATATATATATATATACTTATTTGTAAATATATATATATATATTGGCGAAAACTATGAAAGAAAGAGTGAGAAAAAGGGAGGGAGGGAGAGAGAGAGAGAGAGAGAGAGAGAGAGAAAGAGGGAATAATATATGGCACACGCACACGTATAGGAAGCCACACGAGTACCTACGAATTTCTTTCGATGAAGTATACACGCTACTTGCAGGGGAGATTTCTTCGGAGGGTTCGGTCTCTTCCTCTTTTTCATCTACCGTATTTTTGTTCTTTTTGAGTTGTGTTTTTTTTTCTTACATTCCATGTTTCTACTTTCTTGGTGAAGTTTACGTTGAAGTGATAAATAATTGAGATTGCGGTTGCTGAGCGAGTTGCGATTGTTTGTTTACTGGTTTTGACTCTTTCTTTTTTTTCTTTTATTAATTTTGTTACTTTTTTTTTTTTAATCTTATATTCACTCTTCAACTACACGCTCACACATATTCTTTTACTTTTCTTAATCAAGCATAATCACAGTAATGACACGGTAACGCGATGATTTTATTTTATAATTAATTATTAATATCTGCGATAATCTTTAGTACTTGTTCTTTCATTGCTAAATTTTTCCGTCACTCGTTACGGCTCGTTTCTGTGATTATATGTCCACGTAATTTTGTTATTCCTTTCTTATTTTCATTATTTTCCTTCTTTTTTTTTTTTTGTCCGCTATGATGCCTCTGGTGACGGTACACTTGTTTTTCATAATTTTAATAAATCGATTGTTTCTTCGATATTTGAATTAGTTGTAAAACTAAACTTAGCTGTAATTTGAAAAAAGTTCATATAGAATTAGAAATGGAACGCATTGAAATAGAGATTTTCGTTGACTTCTCCGGGAGCCATTTAACTCAACGCAAATATTTATTCTTTCGCGCCGGACGAAAAGGAACGCGTGCGCGTGCGCGTATGCGTGCGCGTGTGAGTGCGCGTGTGAGTGCGCATGGTGCTCTCTTTTCCTTTTGTCCGGCTAAAAGCAAAAATAGATTTTATCAGCTACGTCGACGAGGACTCCTCCTCATAAAGAGAGAAAGAGAAAGGACAGAGAACGACACGCCGAGTGTATCGTTTCGATCGTGAAAAATCGACCTGGCTTGGCCCAGGACACAAACCTTGCTGCATCGTTCATTTTTTATTACGTTTCTATCGATTTTATCGCGGTTCAATTTTATTTGGCACGACCAGATTCTTCCGTGTTACTTTCCGAACGAAACTTCTTATGTTATTGTACTTGTATTGTACAATATAACGAGCAAATGACTTTTTTCCAATTATAATTTTAATTATTCACTTGGAATTGATCGCCAAACTGTAATTATAAATCGGAAGATAAGTTTTGAATAAGAGCGATTCACGGTACGGTGAATCGGTATTTCGTATTGGCACGTATCTTAAGTTTCGCGGAAAACCGGAAGTCTCTTTTTGGAACATGGGCAAATAAATAGAAAAAAAGAGATATAGATAGAGTAAAGGGAAAGAAATAGTAAAGAATTAGTACAGGCTCCGCTAACCACTGTAATATTAATAATAACCTTGTGTGTGTGGTGAAAGCTTACACTACACTTGGTGTCGCTATTGGTGTTGTATTTTTTATTTTTTGGTGTTGTACTTGGTGGTTTTTCTTTTACATTATTTCTTTTTTTTTTTAGAATTTAATTATAACAACTGGGAGAAAAAGAAAAAGAAAAAGAAAAAGAAAAAGAAAAGGAAAAGAAAAGAATCGGACGCGTTCGTGAAAGAGAGATGAATGAATACGCGCTTTCGACCCCATGGACGAGGAGAATTCGTTCTTTTTTGCTGTGCACCGCGATTCAGGCCCCATGCAAAGCTCTTCGCATCTTTCAAGAGATATTCGGTCGTCGTCTTGTCGTTTCAAAAGCGTTATATGAGAAAGGAAAAGAGAGAAATTTGGCGCGAGTTTCGAATCCCCTCCTCCTCCTCCTCCTCCTCCTCTTATTACTACTACTACTACTACTACTACTACTACGTACTACTACTCCTCTGGCACTTGGCACGTATAAGAAAAGTTTTAAATATTGTTGCGTTGGGATTTATTTTCGATGGGGACGCAACATGGTGGGCGTTATAAATTAATGGTTAGCCAATGAGAATAATCGTCTAGTATGTAGTAGATGCGCGCGAATACATGTAACATAGGTGAAGGCGTAATTGGCAAGGATATTGCTTGCGTCACGTTCTTCTTCTCTTCATTCTATCACCACGTGGCAGAAAACGCGTGTCCTCGAATTAGCGAAACGTAGGTGGGATCAAGTGAAATCTAACACCGTCCAGCCCGCCGACGCGTCCGCGATGCTTCTTCCAACACGGAAGATGTTGAATTCAAAATTCCTTCCAAAATTCGAGATTTACTTGTTTCCTCTTATTCGAATCTTTTTTTATTTTTTGTTGTTGTCATCGATAATTCGATTAAAGGAAGTGAATTTTGAACCACAAAGGAAAATTAGAATGCATGAAGTTAGTCGATCGATAGAACCGACAAGAGAAAGAAAGAAGATAATAAAAAGACGTAGTCGTTGTCGTCGTGAACGAACCAACAAACAACGACGACGACGACGACGACGGCGACGGCGACGACGACGACGTCTCGCGTCTCGGTGTCGGCCATCTTTGTGGCTCCTGGCGTCGGTCCAGTCTTTATTTAGATCCACCTGTCCCCTGTGTCAACTTCTCGGAGCGAGCCGTCGCGTCGTCTCGAGAAAGGAAGAAAAAAAAGAAAGAAAAGAAAGAAAAGAAAGAAAGAAAGGCAGAAAAAAAGAAAGACGACTGACTTCACTGCTCTCCCTCGTGAAGAGGATTTAAGAGTCTTTAAGGCCGTTTCCGCGCTATCGCGACGTCTATTCTCGAAGATCCCTTTTCTAGTTTGCATCGTCTTCTCTCCCTCGTTAACGGGATACCAAAGCGACGAGAGAACCTACTTACACTTTCCTCGACTAACGATTAGGACGTCTGCCAAACTGCATTTTCATCATTGCGTCTGCATACACAATTCCTTCTTTTCTTTTTCTTTTTTTTAATAATATATTTCGATTATTTGTGTGGGGGTTGTTATGCTTGGTGTATGGATATATATAAGTTTATTTAATTTGAAATTTAGGAACTCGATTTCTCCTCTTTATTCCAATATATTTGTCGAACGATTTAGTTGGAAGAAGAAGTCTTGGAAGCGACAAAACTTCTTATTACTCTTGTTGTTTTGCTCGCGTTTCGCGTCATAATCCAGAATGTCGTCGTCTAAAAGGACCCCGCTTCTATTTCCATTATCGCGACCCTCTTCTTCTCCACCTGTCGTTGTCGCTCATCTGACGCAAATTCTTCGCGATGTCGTCTTCTTGCAGCCTCGTCGAACTATCGTGTCTTTTAGACGATGATCGACGTTACAAATGTTGGCGCTTATGCCACCAAACTTTTCTTCATTTATACATCTTGTTTGTTACACGCGACATTAATAATATATTGCGACAGTTATAGTCGACTCAACGAATTTTTTCATTTCAAATGATTAGTAACGACAAACAATTTCTTTTTCAAAATTTTATTTTCGTAAAATTTATATTCCATTGTTTTTTTTTTTTTTATTGTGCATCGCCCCCATCGTGCATCGTTCTTTCAACGAACGCAGTTTGTTTTCCCGCGACATGTATTTCATCCTCAAGATTCCTCCCTCTCTTCTTTATCCTTATTGGTATTCATCATTTATTTCATCGTAGTATTTATTTTTATATTAGCATCCTCTAGTGCATATTGCTCGAAAAGTCTTAGAAAATGTATTTATGTTTTCTTAAAGTCTTTATCTGTAGTCGTGGATGCAGACAGTTGATCTTTCAAAATAAGATAATAATAATAATAATAAAATAACTGTTAGAACTATTAAAATGTGTCAAATCGAAAAAACTAAAGAAATGTTCAGTGTTTACGTAGGAAAAGCAATTAAAGTATGACGAGGCACCACCCCCCAGGATTCTCTATTGGTCTGGCCCGGTTTCCGTGGATTGGCGGATGATCCCATTGGATTATCCAGGGCGCCGGCGCCGCGGTACAGCCTTTTGGCGGCCTATCCTCTCTCCCTGCGCATCAAAAGCAAGCAAGACACGACCCGGATACCACGCGGGACACCTTCCTTGAGTTCACACATGCGCGCGATTACCTACACGATTAATATTTTCCACTAATTCAGTAAACAAACACAATTATATTCATTATTTCATCTCAATGAATAGCTCTTTTGATAGTTAGTAAGTTTATCGATTAGATTCTCAAAGATTCCATATATAAAAAAGTTCATTTAAAAAGAGATGATAATGTTGAAGGTCGAGTAATCCCCTGACCGACTTTAACTATATCTTCATTCGTAATTCGAAGAGCTAAGAAACACATCATTTTCTTTCCATAATATGTACATACAAGCTGCAAACATACGTCAGAGCAGGTGTACGATGACAATAATTTCTAATCACAATAACGTTCTGCCGCGGTTCGCACCTGCACCCTCTTAACGAGCTTGAAACATATGCACGCATACATACTATACTATAAATACAAGTATATATGGTGATTCGAAAGGCTACGTGTTCCTTCCCACAAATTTACTAGCCCTACCACAGATCTTCACCTTTACGTGGAGTTCATTTTTACCTCCCTATTCTCCTCCTCTGACATCGACTCTTTCCCTATTTTCGTGCATGCGTGTGAGTAGTCAAAGTTGGTGAACAAGTCGAGAGATCCTAATCGCGACGTACGACCACTTTACGTCGGAAATCGAGGGTGGTCACTTAGATCCGTCACGAAAGGACGATTCCACTATCTTCGTGACTTATCAACGACGATTTCTTTTCCCTTCCCCATTTCTCTCCAAGAGTCGTCTTCGAGTCTTATTACATGGCACGCGCGCTTCAATTTCTAATTCTTTTTTTAATGGTCTCTTCCTTTTGGACGACTCATCCAACAGGTTTTAACTGAAATCGCGAACAGATTCTTATTCGCATTCAGCATTTCATGTTGTCAATCGATATCAAAATAATTCGACCAGCAAAGAATATTTTGCTGCAAACGCGGGTCTACACTCATTTACATCCGTACTCATTTACAAGCGGACAAATATTTTAATATTAAAACAAACTCATTTGTTTGTCACTTTGGCTTAATAATAATAATATTTGATAATTCGTTAATGGATATACAAATGTATGTAGGTAGAAACTACGTAAAGTGAGTAAATTATCGGTAAATTGATGAAGCTAGAAGACATATTATGCTCACTTATCTCCACGAGGAATGGCATAATGCGTTCGACCCCCCACACCAATATGCACACTCACAAACTCACAAACACACAAATTGAAAGAGGGTTACATCGATCGTATAAAAGCTTTCCGTATAATGTTCGTTCAGTCGCGATGCGCCACCACGCAATTTTACATCGTGGCGAATTACGGGACGTATTAAAATGACAGTACGTGCATTTTGCGCTAACCTACCAAGGACGTCGATGTAGTCGCTGATAAACGATCGATGCGAACATAGAAATATCTTCAGATACTTTATTTCCTTATCATTTCAATAGAATTTAATATATATACCTAATGAAATGAATTGAAGTAAGACTCGTATAAATAACCAAATTTTGTTTCTACAAGCATGATCATCGTACGTATTCCAAATTTGTGTGCTAATATGTTATATGCACCTATGTCGGTTTATATCGTGCATAGGTGTAATAGGATTGAGATTGAAAATAGTCGGGAGGACGATAAGTAGGGAAGAAAAAAAGGGGAGGAGGTTGGAGAGAAAAGAGGATATAGAAAAGTAGAGTTGAGCACACGCGAGCCATCCATAATGCACAGGCTTTGCTAGAGATGCGGATGACAGATAAGTTCGATGGAAAAGAAGGAGGTGTAAAAAAGAAATAAAAAACAATACAAAATATATATAAAGATATGGAAAAGCGGGACTTGGACAAGAACAAAGAATGAAACGTCTGATAGTTTTTAAAGCATACTTTATAAACACTTTTATTTTCCATATTTAATATTTGATCTTTCTAAACATTTCGATAATTAGTTTTTGGCCTAATCGAATCTAATCGATATGGTAATTCTAAACATTTCTAACATAAATATTTCAATTTCGAGATAAGATTAGTAATCATGTTAAGTGCATTATTCTTTGTTTTTTCTTTTTCTTTTTTACGTTGGATATTATTATATTATAAATTTCCACTCTTGAGTTTCCATTTGAAATAGCACATTTCATATGTTATATTGTCGTGGAAAAAAATGTCTGTTGGTTTATTTTATTTATTTATTCTATGATAGATACAAAGAGTTTATGTAATTCAACAAGAGCACTTTACAATTAGTAGGGCAATTTCTATTTATAATTGAAGAATGCAATTGTAGAGAGCAACGTAATGAGTGGACTCCGTAGATGATTACCTCGAGAGATATCTTGCCTTCGTAGTTACTTTAATAGATCGGTATTCGCTATAAAAGGGGATTATAAATCAATCGAAAAATGATGGATCTACTACGCGTCATCTTATAGTATGATCTGCCGGATACTACACTCGTTCGTTTGAAAGTATCGTCATGGAAATAGCAGGGGAAGAGAGTAAATTCGAGGTTAGGAGCATACCAGTACCAGTAAAAGCTGGTAACGCGCCAAGCCAGATTTGTTTTTGTGACGATCGTCGATCGACTTCCAAACAGTTCATAAATCTTTTTTTTTTTTCCATTATTTTTTATTGTAATTTGAAAATATTCGTAATGAAAGTTAAAAAGTTCGGTGTTGCGAACACTTGAAAAAGTTCGAGGGTGATTTAAGGAATTTTCTAACGCGACAAAGGTAAGACGACAGTTTGGCGTTTCCCCAATGGTGGTATGCGATGGCCCCGGTAATCCGCTTGCCGGAACTTAGAGAAACCGGAGGAACGGGACCGGTTCGATGCCGCAGGACGACATATTGATTTTCCTCCTAGACTGGACACTAGCCGTTATCGATCCGTTAAAAAGTTCAGGGCTGTCTCTGGGAAAAAGAGCCGAGGAATTATCCTCGTTTCTGATGATTTGCCAATCTATATCTATGTCTATGTAAGTCTTTCGTATTTCTCGGAAGGAGACACCAACTTTAACGGATCCGTATCTTCTTCCTCGTTTTCTTTGAGATCGGGAAAGCTGTTTAGTAAGAATAATGATATCGTAAATAGGAAAGAAGATATAAAATAAAAATTGATTATAAGAAGAAAACAACGTGTTGTTCTTGATTTTGATTTGATTTGATTTGAATGAATTTTTCTTCTCTTTCTCTCTTTCTCTTTTTCTCTCTCTCTCTCTCTTATCACGATGACTATTTCTCTGTCTCTTTTTCATTTTTGTTGTTTCTCTCTTTAATTCACGTAAAAGCTAGGTACTAACGTTGGTGTTAGATAATCGTGTGCCGTGTGCCGAAAGAGTATTTCTCACTCGTACACGTTTGTTATTGATGGTTTGCTGTTGTTTTGCCAACACGTTGAAAGGATTTTTTCTTGGATTGTTGCGTAACTTTTTTTTGTTGTTGTTGCCTTATAATTATGTCACACATTATAAACACACATAATACACACCTGCGAAACAGGATTCGCTTCCTTTTGCGCTTTCCTTTTCCAATATAAATAGTTTCCTTGAATTCCTTTTACATTCGCTGGCGATCGCGTTCCATGATAATTACTACTTGGGTTTGAAAAATATGTAGAAGAGAGAGAAAAAAAACAAAACTATAAATAATAAATATGTATATATTTAAATGTATAATAAAATATTCGGTCGTTCGCTCATCTTGCCGGTGGTTTGGTGGTGTTGTTTGGTTTTGGTAGAAAGTTGCGCACGAGCGATAGACCGTTAACATCGATCATGATATTCATTTTCGTCTTTTTTAATGACGTGTCTTTAACAATAAATAGCACCCAGTAGTGAGCCAGTGTTGTAGTTATAAACTTATCACCAGGTTTAATAAACATTTCTTCCTATCCATTGAACAATCCTATCACAGAAGGAAGAGAATTGTTCTTCCGAAAACGACCGTGCTCCAAATGTGTAGAGAGCAAAGTATCCAAATATTTCTTTCCAATTGAACTCATTGTAAATTAATGAATCGGAGCGCGGCAGTTTTCGTGAGGTTTCAAGAAGCCTAGATAAAAAATATGTCAAACAGCTTACCCCAAGGATCGTTTTCACATTTCAGAGTACCACCGGGCTACGTTTACCAATCTCCTTATCTGGCCGCAGCGGCGCCAGGCGGCTTGGTACCACTTCCGGCGACGCAGTTGAGCCACGCAGCCGCAGTTGCAGCTACGCAATTTTACGATTATCAAAATGTGGCGGCAGCGGCTGCCACCTATCCCGGTACTTCCTACAATTTCGCAGAGGCCTATCCATATACCAGTGCTGCTGCCGCAGGTACGTTTACATGATATGACGATAAATTGTATCCTCCGCGAGGATGATACAAATTACTTCAAATTATCAAGATTATTACCTTACGAAGAACACCTAAATGATTAGCAAAATTTCTTAACTTTGCAAGATCCTAACTACGGTCACCATTACTACCAATAACAATGTTGGCTGAACAACGAATGTTCTCTTTAAATTCTTGTCATTTATCTTACGGATTCTTCATTGTGGACTACGCCGAGCGTATTCATTCCAGTCTTAAATCAAAATATGTACGATAATGAAACATTTCAATTCGTGTTATATTTGTGTTCAATTGGTCTCTGATCCGTTTTCATTGTTCAACATATAGTATTGTACGTTGTTATTTGATTGTGTTGTTCTATGGTAGTCGGGGTGACAATAATAACTACGATAAAGGTGTTGGTAATAGTTGTAAATTTGATGTTTGTAATTTGTGTTGTAGGATATTAAGGAAAATTTGGCAGAAAGTAAATATAGTTATGTTATTTTTGCAGTAAATGCAGCGGCAGGTTATGTGACGCCGTACACATATGCAACCTTACCAGGTGCAGCAGGTTTACCTGCTGCYGCTGCTGCTGCAGCAACTGCGGGGGCTGCTTTCCCAGGATTACCATACCAAACGACGCCTCAGGAAGCAAGATTACAATGAGATATGGATCTCGAAGTATTGTCAAAAACGAGAGTCGTTCATAATAATAAGCTAGAAATATCGCTAGCGCCGATTTCGACGATAGGTTCCTTCCTATCGTTTCTGTTTTATAATCAAACTAATAAGGGACAAAAACAACAACAACAACAACTTCACGATTAGTAATTATAGAGAGAGAGAGAGAGAGAGAGAGAGAGAGAAAGAAAAAAAGGAAGATAAGTTTGTTTTTTAAGGATTTTAGAAGAGATTTTAATCTTTTATATTCAACAACATTAAATTGACGTTGATCTCTTCGCACGTGCTAATTATATAAACAAGATACATATATATATATATATATAGATATATATAGATATGTATATTCATATACTTTCTCTCTCTTGTGTAACGTAAGTCAATTGTTTTAAATTTTATAAAATGACGAACGAATTCTCGTGTTGACATGTTTATGTTGAAACGTACATATTTACGTTTCTATCTTATTCTTGGAAGATTGTTTATTGTCTAATAAGCGTTCTCCGCTTATAGTATATAAAAAAATACGACGAGCGATCGTGTTCGATCGCATAGTTTAGACACTATTTTACTAGATTCTATTTATTCGTGCGTGTGAGTAATGAGATTAGAAGAGAGAGAGAGAGTGAGAGAGAGAGAGAGTGAGAGAATGAAAGTGTTGAATGTGTAAGCATATCGTGTCGGCGTAACCCAATTTTTCGTCATTTTTCGTTCCTTTTTAAATCATTTAGAAAACTGTAAGAAAGAAAAAAGAAACAAATGGAAAGAAAAATTTGTCCTAAAGATTTTGCGTCGACATGACATTGTATCTATCATTGTATCTATTGGAGAAGTTAACACTAAGTTACGTTATCTTTGTTAAAACGAAAATACCGAGTCGTTTGTTACTCCTACTCTGTCATAAGAACTACTTCTTGTCAAGAAAAAAACTATATAGATGATTTTAGATAATAATAAGACGATAAGAAAAGAAATTTGTCGTTAATTCGACGAAAATATTAATAAAGTGTCTTACTCGTGTGGCCTTATCTCGTACGGAGAACATTTATTTTCATTCAGGCATAGCAAGAAGAAAAGATCGATATTGTTTAAATAATGATGCGCGAGCGAGAAGGAAGTAATATGAGAAAAGAGAAATCTGATCAAATTTTCTTAGTCTATCTAAAAGAAAAAAAGCATATTACGAAGAGGAAAGAAACATAGGAAGAAATGGGATTAGTTTCCCTTTATAATTCTGTGCCTTATGAAACTAAGCACAATTCGTTTATAGTTATAATAACTAGAAACTAGTCAATAATTTATAAAAGGTGATAACGTCTCATTAAACGTGAATGTTATTTGACCGTTGGATAAATCCGTTATACGGGTACGCCAAATGAGAATGCAAGCGATGACGTTTTGGGACTTTGATTGGTCGAAAGATTTAATAAAACACCTAAATTATTGCATTCGAAAAAGTGAAAGAATCGAGATATGAAACAGGAGAGGATGTCTAGTCCTAAACATTGTTAAATCATACGAAATATGAGATCTGCTCGATTCTATAGATTTTTAAGTAGAGTATGTTTCGCGACAAATTGAAAATAATGAAAAAATAGAGATTGAGGAATCCTTCCTCCTACTTGCTATATAACCTCCCCCGGGTTATATAGGGTAGCTTAATGTATCGTATTTATAATTGATTATTATAGTTATCAAATAAATTTATATTATATATTACCATTACTATTAATTTTAAATAGTTATTATTATTATTATTATTACAATTTATAATACTTGATTATATTTTATTATTACTATTATTGTATTCATTATTATTGACATTAGTTATTGATTATGTTATTATATTATTTTTATCTTTATGAATTGTCGATGATTGTGTACTTAAGAAGCTCGTTTTATAGCGTGAACGAGTGTTGCGAATACAACTAAATAATTTAAAAAAAGATTAACAAAAAAAAAAAAAGAAAAAAAAGAAACAGAAATAACTTCCATCGTTGACGAGCAAAGAAAGATAGTATTTATACATACAGAAATAGAAAAAAAGCCATGAGCGAGAATAGATCTTTCGTCTTAACTATGAATGATCTTTTCTTGGATAATATAGATGATGAAAGAGTCGACAACTGTAATATATTATCTGTTATCTTAATTAATAATAATTATTATACGATATATTGATAGATTAAAGAAAACTTGGAAGCAAATATATTCCATCTGAAAGAAGCCGATGCGAATTTGTTATTAATTAACATATCAAACTTGTTTTATTGTTATTTGAGAGTAAAGGAATTACTCGAATTACTTTAAAAGAGTTAAAGTAACGAAAGATAATTCTATAGATTTTTTGGTAATCTTGATAACCTTCTCCTTTTGGATATTATTTTTATAACCGCTCGTAATTTCCACGCGAAGTAATTTGTTTTCGATCATTTTCTTCCTCTCAAGTGTCCTATTCTTTTGAAATAAATTCTAATTTGTTCGTAAGTCGTTCATTCATTTCGTATTTTTGGTATTTTTGGTGCAGGTGTTTGTTACGCGTACAATTAGCTTGGTTTCTAACCAAGAGAATAGAGAGCTCTTTGTAACCGTTGGAACGATCGACGATCATAGTCGTCGTGTATATTCTCTTCTGATGAGATGTCAGCACCAGTGCAATTCATTCAGAGCGTCCTTTGAATGACGTACCTACCGCTTATCATTCGATTTGATGGGGCAATAGTAGTAGGGGAGCATTACCATTGATACAAACGAGAGCGAGCTCAGTAATCCCGCGATTATCAGCGCAAACTGGAACGCTCTTGGGGCCTCCAGATCTTTTTTTCTCTCTCTCTTTCTCTCTAAACTAAACCGGCACAACTAAACGCGCGCGCGCGCGCGCGAGAGAGAGAGAGAGAGGAAGAGGGCCTACGGAGAGAAAAGGACAAAGTTAAATCTTAACGTGTTTAATCCAAGGAGACTCGCGACCCTGAAAGTCCTTTCCTTTCCTACGGAGAGTCCATGCAGAAGGCACTAGTTTAAGGCCAAGGTGAGAGATCAAGATTCTACTTGTCTCACGTGCCAATCATTACATTTTTTTATTTTTATATATGTGCATATCATAGAAAAGTATACATAGATATTGTTTCCCATAATAAAATAAAACAAATTTGCTTTCGTATCGATAACACCTGTCAGCTACTTCAACATATAGGTAGGTCACATCATTCGGGTAGGCCATGCGTAGTAGTTGAGTAAATGTTTTTTTATTTAGATTTTGCTTATTTTGGAAAATAATAATTGTTCTATCTACAATGTATTCGATGTTTTCGTAAATTGATAAGAAATGTTAATCTCGTTGAAATTCGATGTGATAACTTTCCTCGACGATCATTCCTGAAGAATCTCACTTATCGCAAGGCGGAAGCATTCGAAAGTGCACGTTGATGTGATCGTTGCCAATGAAAATCTTTGTTCGCTCGCTCGCTCGCTCGCTCGCTCGTTGCAATTTCAATTACATAAGTCCGCGTCTCAGGTAGGTGTACACACATGCACGGAGATCCTACCGAGCGCAGTTCTTGCCTCGACGACGATTCACGCAAAAAACGACTACTTCCGACTTCAGTATGTAAATCTTATTTATCTTTTTCTATTTATTTTTCCTTCTCGCAAGGCCAATCTTGCAACATCTTAACACATCTAACTTTTTACAATTTTTCTTCTCCCTCATGATCAAGTTCATTGCACTACTTTGATAATAATAATTGTATTGTTCTGTTTCTTTTGAATTTGTGTCCTTCAAATATATCTTCTTATTTTTCTTCTTTATCTATCGTTTGAGCACAGAATCACTGATAATGAGAGAAATCTAACATTAATAATAATTTATACGTACATATGAAACGCGTTATCTACCAACATTATTATATTTTCTTTTCTTTTATCATTATCAGACAAGTAGATGGTAGATCGTAGGCGAACGATTTCGAGCAATTTTTGCAAATTGCGGTACTACAACGATCGTAATCAGAGTCGCGGAAGTTAATTGTCTTTTAGTGGAACAAGCCTAACTTCTCGTTTGATCTAGGCGTATATGGATATTACGAACACGGAACGAAATAATGCAAAATATTGTTTCGAAATTATTTTCGATATCGCGATTTCAATTGATAAGCAATCGATTAGATTTGTCTTAATTCAGTTTAATCTTCAATTCGTTCATACCTCTTGCCCCGAACCGATAATAATATCTTTGATACGCTCGAACAAATATCCATTATTTATTTGTTTGTCTGTCTGTCTATCTGTCGCGTAAATGCCTTACTTATAATATCGTATTTCATTCGTGAGAATCTTATGGAAATGTACACAACTTACGTAAAAAGAAAGAGAAAATAATTGAGTAGAAGTAAATCATTGAAAAATATGACGCTTATACGATAGGTCGTAAAACGTTAATTACAATGTTATAAATGAAATCACGTAGATTTAAAATTTGTACGATAAACTATTGCAAAGCAGAAAACGTTGGCGCGTTATTTCATTCGAGGCACATATAATTACGCAGATTCATCTATCATAGATAAAAATGTCAACGTAGCGTGTTCTGAGTAGATAAACCGCGATTTCTTCATCGAGACTTTTGCCTTCGTCGGCGAGGCGATCTCGGTATCGATTACCATATCATAGTATTTATATCAATTCTTAATCTCTCTCTCTCTCTCTCTCTCTCTCTATACACGTTCTATAAGCAATTATGTATGAAGCTTTTCCAAAATTAGATATAAAAGATTTTTCAGCGACGTCAAAGGGATGAACAACAGTTGCGGAATATTTGGGATTTATCCCAAATGGCTACGAGATCGAGCTACTCCGAAGAATTTCATAGCCGTTTACGGTCTTTTGGGTACCGTGCAGGCTATGGCTTTCATTTATATCGTCGTCACCCTCACGACATTGGAGAAAAGATTTAAGATACCCAGTCGTACGACAGGTAAGGTCACGTTCTCAATAAAGAAGAGAAAACAAAAGAGATCAAGTTAATGCATTATAAATTACTTGCCCTATTTAAAATGTAAATATTCGCTTCATCAAAATATATTATTATCATCTTTTTTTTTCCTTTTTTTTTTTTTTTTTAAGTCAAGATTTGAATATCAGAATCAATAGAGATATTATAATAAAGTTTTTGAAGAGCCATTAAAACCGAAGATCCATTCCCGCGTTATAATCCTCGTTTGACTTTTGCAAGACGGTACATCCGATATCGTGCGGACCTCCACTTATCTAATTCAAGCTAGACCGAGGGTCTTTCGCAGGCTTTGGTTTTATTTCTTCGGTCCGATGTACCACTTGTCTCGTACGAAAAGACATCATAATTTGCTATCTTCTTAGAGAGTTGATTAAATCCAATCCATTTCGAATGAAAAACGTTTTCCATTATTTCTGTATTACTTATCATCGAACTCAACCAACGAATTGCATTCTCAATGTGTATGCCTTTAACTGCTTACGTTTCCATTCCAACTCACGCTCTCGTGTAACGCATTCGAACTTTATTCATATATATATATATATGTGTGTGTGTGTGTGTGTTGGTCGACTAGGTAAGTAGTTCCCCTCTCTCTTTCTTTATATATACACACATATATATGTACCTATATGTCGCAATCACAGAAGTGAGAAATATGTCGTTAGATGGACCAACTGTGTACATGATTTGCACCACTAATATACTCATGTGTTTGTGTCAGTGTTACACGAGAGCTTTGTTGTTAATCATAAAACGACATCTTCTAGCGAGAGGGTAAGGGGATACGAAACGTCGTCGTTGATCACTTAAAGGCATTCGCAGTTGCAATTTTTCACCTTTTAACGATCGATCGAATTGTAAACGTATTGTAAACGTATTGTAAACGATGTATAACGACTAACACCATTTAAAAACATAAACGTTTTATTTTTTTCTACAAATATTATATAATTGAAGAACATGAAAATAAGATAGACGTTTCTCTTATCAAGTATCGTGTTACAGGTTTGATACTATCGGGAAACGAGATTTCTCAAATTCTCTCTTTGATTTTAACGTATTACGGTGGTTCTGGTCATCGTCCAAGATGGATCGCAGTGGGTGTTGGGCTAAGTGCATTGTCCTGCCTGATTCTTGCACTTCCACACTTTATATTTGGTCCTGGGAGAGACGCGATGGCTTTGACGAAGGAATACCTGGATCAAACTTTGCTTAATGCCACGACAGTACCAAGGGACATTGCGATTTGTCCACGAATGAACGAACCGGAACATTGCGATGATGAAGCTCTTTTAGATGTTAGTCTTCTTCCCCGTTTGCTTGTATTTCTCTCTCAATTCATCCTTGGAATTGGCACAACTCTTTATTACGGACTTGGTCAAACGTATTTGGATGACAACACGAAAAAAAAAAATACGCCTATGTTATTGGGTGAGTATTCAAATAAATGTACAAATAAATATTCTATAGTCATATAGAAAACGTTGTTTTTGTATTAGAGTCTCGCTTATCTTTTACTCTAGCGTCATTTCTGATACAGATACGGATAATCTGATGACCGAAATTGTCGATAAAATGGATAGATAATGTACAATGATTAGAATTATAACCGAAAAACTTTGAAAATAATTAATAATTTTCTTCTTTAGGTTTCACGTTCGCCCTTCGAACCGTGGGGCCGGCGATTGGTTTTCTTTTGGGATACGGTTGCTTGAGTCTTTACATTGATCCAACCCTTCATCCTGTTATAACGAAGAAGGATCCAAGATGGTTGGGTGCTTGGTGGCTGGGATGGATCATTTTAGGCGTTACCATGGGAATGTTCTCTATACTGATAGCCATGTTTCCACGGGATCTTCCAAGACCACGTAACACTTTGAAAAAAGTAAGTTTATTAATCTTACAAATTCTATATAACAAATAAATATTATTTATCACATTAGAATGGTGAGTTGCCATTGAAATTGGAGCAAGCCCTTCAAGAAAAATCAACGAGATCGTCGTTGTCGATAAAATCGACGAATTCATTGAAGCAGGAACACGTGCCGACCATGCGAGAATTTCCAGCTGCCATGAAACGACTTTTAACTAATTGGTTGCTCACTTGTAACAATCTTAGCGGTGTATTCTATGTTCTCGGCGCTTCTGCTTACATCACCTTCTTGGCGAAATATCTCGAAGTGCAGTACAATACATCCGCCGCTGGTGGCACAGTTATTGCAGGTTTGCATGTTATTTTTCAACAACAACAAGTGTARAACACTTTAACCGACACCGTTGTGTCGTGTTGTTAATCGTAATCTTTTTAGGTCCGTTATCTTTGGTGGGCATGGTATTAGGATTTTTATTATCAGGATTGGTAATAAGTAAATTCAAGCCAGGCCCTAGGCCTCTGCTCGCCTGGAACGTCCTCGTTGGTGTATTTTTTGTCGCAGGACAAATCTCTTTCATTTTTCTTGGATGCTCTGATGTAGGAATCGAAGGAGTCGACCTTAAAACAATGCAGTGAGTATGGACATTGACTTGAAGTTGTAATGTAAATATAAAACTATGATAATAGATAATAATAGACGATAATTACCGATTGTTTTCGTTCGACAGAATGAATTTAACGTCCAATTGCAATGCTGCGTGCAATTGCGAATACGTTAAATACGCACCGGTCTGTCACGAAGCCTCGAGCACAACTTTCTTCTCTGCCTGTCATGCAGGATGCCGTACGATCGTCGACGATAAAGAATTTGGTAATTGCAGTTGCGTGCCACCGATAGAGGTCAGTTTAACAAGAGATCAATTAGAAGAGAAGAAAGGGAACGAAGGTTTTTTTGAAAACAAATTCCAGCCTCTTGACGTCCGATTATCCACATATTCGGACAAGGTCCGAGCTGGTCCCTGTCCCTCCAGTTGTAACGGACCATATATACTCTTCACAGTGCTCACATGTATCATACAAACTCTCGCTTGTTCCGGCAAAATCGGAAATGTCCTTGTAAATTATAGAAGCGTCGAAAAAAAGGACAAAAGCTTTGCCCAGGGTGTCACGCTTATGATTATTTCACTGTTCGCCTTGATACCAGGACCAATAATTTACGGTGCGATCATCGATTCGACCTGTTTGATCTGGGAGGAATCCTGCGGGACTCGAGGCAACTGTTGGTTCCATCACAGAGAAAATTTTCGATATCTCGTTAATATCTCGTCAGTTGGTTAGTATTATATTTTCTATTACTATTCTTTGACAAGGTTCGACAAGGTTCGATATAAGATATAATATTCTTTTTTAGGATTTTCTATAATAGGAGTATTATTCGATGTAGCCGTGTGCTATCTCGGAAAAGATTTAGATCTTTACGGGACACTTGAGAGCGACAAACGTCGTGAATTCATTAAACAGGACAATTTCGAGGATATCACCGACTTGAGCAAGAACAAAGTTTTTAATGGGAACGCGAATCAGAGGATAGAACGCACGCCTCTATAATGTTCTGTGCATTTATATTCAATGTAATGCATTTAAGGGAAAGAAAAAGAAGATACACTACAGAGAGAGAGAGAGAGAGAGAGAGAGAGAGAGAGAGAGAAGATGAAGAAAAATATTTTGAGGAAGAACGTCTAACCGATGAGATGGATCGGATTTGTAATCGTAGAAAATTGTGATTTTATTACGAGATCCGCTAGGTACCTGAAAATTGCCGGGAAGATATCTAATAAATGTTACGAACGTTGACCGTTCGTATTACCACGAGGGGGATAGCATTATTTTATATTATATACTATATATATGTATATATATAGTATAAACGTACATGTATATATACAATTATTTTAATGTGATCGAAGAAAATGCTCGCGTTGTACACATACACACACACACAAATCTAGAAGAAAAGAAGGCGTACGAAAAAAGAAAGTTTCATTTAGATTATTGCTCGAAATAAACAAAAGTTTCCAATGATGGGTTCACCACCTTATTATACACCCATATGTATACACATAGTATTTATGATTTACATTTTGCAGGTCGTTGATAATTTATTCGCACGACTTTTTTTCACCGTCCCTGTAATAAAGTAGGAGATATTTGTTTTATTAAAAAAAAAAAAAAAAAAGAGAAAGAGAAAAGTAAAGAAAAACTAAGAATAAGAAAAAGATAGAGAGAAACGTCGAAGTTTTCTCCTGTTACCAGCGTCATTATCGTCGCGGCACCTAACGCGTTCAGATATCTTTCGCTCGTTAGCTTCGAAAATAAAATACAAACGTGTATCGTCGTCGAAACGTTTTACGATTTTTTTTCCTATCGATCGAAAGTATTATCGTGAAAGGTTATGAGTCGCTACATCATATTTTCATTGAAATCAAATTAATTATAAGATAACGCGAAAATACATTTTAAATATTGCGTATATCTGAAGACTAGTAGAAGAAATCCATCCATTTCGACGAGAAACCCTCCAGATTTTAAGTTAAATCTCTCACAAATAGGGGGTAATGCCCAGTCCTGATAGATGATAAAAAAAAAAGGGTAAAGAAATAAAAAAAAGTGGTAGGTAAATCGTTCTCGATCGTAGTATAGTCGTCATCATCCTACCTTACTGTCTCTACTACGAAAGGGTGAAGAAGAAGAGGAAGAATAAACGGAACGAAGGGGTCGTCGTCTTTAGACCTCGGCCAAATTCTGGATGGACGGAGGAAAAGATAGAAACAGAAAGAAGGGATTACTATAGCGAGCCTGAAAGTAAAAAGGGAGTGTTTGTTTGAGAGTCTTTTAATTTTTAAGCCCACCCAGAAGAGCCACGAGGTGGTAGATAGTACTATGTTGTAATGAATTCGCGACGTCCTCGCGACGTCCTCGCGAAGTCCTCGCGACGTTCCCGTGACGTCAGGACGCTGCTATCGATCGCCATCCTACTTCCTTCCTTCTCGGAGGATGCGCCTTTCCTCTTACCTTTTACGGGATTTACGAAAGATGCGAACGAACTCGGCTATCTTTTTTTTTACCTCCTCGAAAACAACGACACCAGAGAGAACGATTATCAATCTATTTACTTTTTCTATTTTATCATCGTTTCGATCGATATCGAATAGTGTGTACTGTGCTAGGATTGATAAGGATTCTTCCAGTAGTCATTTTGAAATAATCATTTTTAGAGTCTATACTACGTGTCATTGATCTTTTGGGCTTTGTTTTTTCTTTTTTTATATTTATAAGATACACGCTTTAAATCGAGAAGATAACCTACTTAAACTTAATCGTCTCGCTATCTTCATTTTAATAATTATAAAAATATTCATGATTAGAAGAGACTAAAGTAATTTTTATCGTCATTCTAAATGAATTTTTCATTAGCGATATTATCAATGTAAACAGTTTATATGTACATACGTTAAACAATTATTTAACGCGCGATAGGATGAAACAATATGCTTACATTTTGTCGATAAATCTTCGATATCTTATAACAAATAAATATTAATCAATAGTTGGATGAAAAATGAAAGAAAAGAGACAGGAAGCTTATCGATTATTGACTTGTCGAGCAATTGAGCGAATGTTTGATGGAGAGGATGGATCAAATATCTCATTCTGTCTATAGGTCAGCAGCATTCATAAGTTTTGTCGATGTATGTACGTGGTACATTGTGCATGACCCTGACCCATCTTTCATATAGACCTCATCAAAGTCTTCTAAGTCGAGGTACAGTCCCATCTAGTCAACGCTCTCTCTCTCTCTCTCTCTCTCTCTCTCTCTCTGTCGACATCTTCGGAGTTTGACCGGCAAAGAGAAATGAAGCATCGCGATCAACGAACCGTTCATACATCAAATAACCAATAATTTGACGGATTAAAACAGTTAAAAGTTAAACGAAAGATCAAATGATTACAAACTAACAATAGAGATGATTAATAACAACGCCGTCTTTCAAATTCGTCTTTATTTTTGACCATATTTTCAAGTAAGCAACAAGTATATCAATATTAAAATTACAGAGTCACTCTAGTGCGTTCCGCGTACAAGAAAAATATTGAAAAAAAAAAAAAAAAAAGAAAATGTCATCAGAGCAAACAGTAGATATCAGCGATTTTGGAGAACAAAAATAGAATTGTCGACGTAATAGTTGGCCAGTAATAAACTCGATGAAGTAATATTCTTAAATATTAAAGAATTGTAATCAATCGAGATAGGCCATTAGTTTCGTGATTTGACTCTTTAACGTCTTTTTCTGACGTACTTACGTATGACGAGATCTCGTCATAAATAAGATAACGTCTACGCGGAAGATGCTGTACAAATATAAAAGAAAGAAAGAATTGTAAATTAAACGGCGTTTCTTTTTTGTTGTTTTCTTAAAAAAGGAATTTTAACCGATTTATCGCGTGAAATAATTTCTTGTCCAATTCCCTTTCCACCCGAAAATCTTTCGAAATAATTTTCGAAGAATTTTCCATGTTTTGAAAAGTATCAAAGTTTCCATACTTGGTCTAATCGATCATTTAGAGAGTTAATCGAGATAAGGTGAAACGGCGCCACCTCTTGGAAATATTTTCTTATTCTTCCAAGAGAAAAGATGATAGCAAAGATTTTTCGTCCAGGCTGCAAGAACATTTCCAAGATCGCAAATAAATTTATGACAAGCCGTTATCGTCGATGTGTAAATGTTCATACGTCTTGTTCATACTCGCGATCGGAGCGTAAATATTGTCAAAGAAGCAAAGACGTTTCTTGCAAATCACGTCGTATGTTAATATACACGTACGTGTCATTTCTTTTTTCATTTTTACATCTTTTTTTGTGTTTTTTTTTGTATAAATATCAAAAAGAAGCCAAGGCAGGCGGATCATTGCTACTACTATTGATTAAATCTTATTTAAATAGTTATTCTTAAATATCAAACTTTTCTAATTATTTTAATGAAATGTTCCAAGCCAATGATCGTCAACAATATTAACGATTGATATTAACGATTATTAATAAGTTACAAAGTTAAATAACAACATGAAAGATTTAAAATATGAAAAAGATGTTTATTAGCGATAAGTAAAATCGACGAGAGGACGACGACGACGAGGACGACGACGACGACGACGAGGACGACGACGAGGACGACGACGAGAAGAAGGTCGGAAGCGAGGTTTGCGAGTACTCGATTTTGCGGTTGCTCCAGCACGACGAAAATTAAATTCCAGCAATTAGCTGACAACTATTAACGGTATAGCTATTTGGTGTGCGCCATTAGTAATGCGCGGGAATAGACGGAAGAGTTTACGGCGATGACGGCGGCGTGTGTCGCGAATGTGTGCTGCTCGTGGTGCTCGTGGTACTCGTGGTGCTCGTGTACATCACGTCGTCGTCTCATCTATTAAATCATAATGGGTTCACAATGTGAGCCTATACTACGGTGAGCTCGGCTAGAAACGAGCTTAGACATCGAGCTACGAGACTGGAAGAAAGACCGACCTCCTAAGGCTAATTACGATCTACTTTGTTCCCTTTCCTTTTTTCTCAAAAAGGGTATCAACACTCTTTCTTTACTTTTTTCTTTTCTTTCCCCCTTTTTTTTATCTTTTACATTATTCATAGAGTCTATTAAATTTATCAAAAGGATAAATTAATCTTACGAATAGTTCAATGTTTTACAACGAATGATCCTAATAATGTTACAAGAAAAAGAGAGAAAAAGAGAGAAAAAGAGAGAAAAAGGGTGTGAAACAGACGGAGATTTAGCAAGACAGGAGAGAACAAGTAGAACACGAGTGGAGTCGTAAGATAGCAAATGCTATATGGAATAGATCGTTCTAGCAAAAGAGAGGTAGGAACGAGCGAGGCGGACAAACGGGAGAACGAGAGAAAGAGAGAGGAAGAGGGGTGTTGCGTAGATTCGAGCGATGCAACGGCGAGAGAGAGGTAGAGAGAGAGAGATAAAAATAGAAAGAGATGAGAGATACGCATCGAGTTGATAACAGAACCGTCGAAGCGAGGATATCATAGGTGCGTATCGCGTCGATCTTCGTGTCGATCTTCGCGTCGATCTCCGCGTCGATCTCCGCACCGTGGACCTCTTTAATTCGGTCGATCCTTTCCTTGTCACACGGTTCACCGACGTCCTCCTCGGTTTATAAAGAATAGTCGCGAGCATTATTTCGTGTAACAACGGTGTTTGCTTCTTCAGAATACTTTTTATTTTCAAACTTTCAACAAATTTATTATCATCCTGGAGAACAAGGAAGGTTGTTGCAAGTGACGTTATCTCGCTTTATTTCTATCTTTCCTTCTCTGTGGTATCAAGTAAGATGGAAAATTGTGAGATCTCATGAGAGGAATGAGTTTCAATTGATTATTCAAGAAGAATAAGAGATTAAGTTCCAGTGCGAATTGTTGCTACGGTGTCGAGACGACGGTATTCGCATTATTTGTAAAAGGAAAAGAGATGCCAAGGACCGGAGATCGGAAACGGAACGCGACAAGGAATTGAGGTCACTCGAAGAGAGAAAGGTCTGAGGGTGACTGTCGTAGAATTAAACTTTAAGAAGCAACGTTATAATCGAGCATCGAAGCATCGTAATGAAGAATTCGAAAAATTCGACAAACAATTCGGGTCATGAAAAGAATGGTCCCGAAAGTTGTAAACTCTTAAGGGTGCCTAGTACCCCGCCAACCACACCAACGACACCTACCACACCAACCAGAGGCCTCGAAGATGTTTTCAGGGAATTACCCATCACGGATGACACCTCCTGTGGTATATGGTGTCTTCGTGGTCCAACTCTACAGAGGTTTGCCAATAAAAAGGCCTATGTTTTCCTCTATGGAATTCTTGGTTGTATATTTTCGGCCAGTTACGCGTATTTTAATGGCACGATTACCACCATCGAAAAGAGGTTTAAGATACCCTCCAAGACAACTGGTGAGCCATCGCTTATTCTTCTCTTTCTTTTTTCATTGTTCTCTAACAAATGTTGTTTGTAATGCCAAGAATTCGTGTCGCAGGTCTCATCACCGTAGGTAACGATATTTCCCAGCTGTTCGTTTCGGTGGTATTGTCTTACTATGCTGGAAGGGGTCACAGACCACGATGGATCGCATTCGGCATTTATACAGTAAGTCTTTTTACAAGCCAAGCATTTTGGAAAATCGATCTAAGCATTTTCTTCTCTGGGAAAAATGCGCAGTAGTATCGGTCAAGTCTGTGTGTCGGTCGTCGTCGGCGGACTCCCCCGAGAGGAAGGAGATGGGAGACGTCATAACGCACACCGGTGGTTGGTCGGTTCTTAATTAAATTATGAAACGTTGAAAACGTAGCTACGCTCATTCACGCCTCTTACCATCTCGTACGCTTAGCTATGCTTAGAAATTCATTCATTCATTGAACGGTGAAAAGGCGCTCCTGGAGTACTTGGAACTTTGCTGCTGTCGTCCATTTTTACTTTGTCGCTAAAAAGATCGTTCGTTATTTCGATAAATATCATCGAGAGACTTTCGTTTCTTTCTTTTTCTTGCACATTATTTTCTCATTTCAATTCTCAAATCTATCTCCTCATTTAAATTATCGTAAAACAAAGTTTAAACGTTTCTTTAGTATTTGTTTAATTAGACTCAAAAATCACGTAAGGTCAAATACACACACGCGCACACTTTTGCGCACAGTCTCTCTCATAGGATTAATTATGACATATTTATCACCGATTCTGCAAAACATGCAAACGTCGAGTTATCATTTAGATAACGAACGGTAAATATCATTTTTACAAGTTTTATAGAAAACAGTATTTTTCCTTCGTTTCTACCATAAATTTAATTCTAATTAAAACTTTGTACAAATACGTACAAATGTTAAACGTCATTGTTTTCTCTTGTAGGTTGTACTCTTTTGCTGTTTAACGATGTTGCCACACTTTCTTTATGGACCAGGCGAGGATGCATTGATGTTGACCAAAGAATACGGCGGAAAAATTCAAAATTCCCCCAACACTTCGACTAGCACCATGATTCCCGATAAATATAGGAAATTTTTGTGTTTGGACAATGCCCGTGGTCCAGAATTCGAAGATACCGATAATAATTTCGCCCCACAAGTATTACTCTTTATTGCTCAATTAGTTTCGGGGGTCGGTGGATCGCTATATTACACCTTAGGTGTCTCTTACATGGATGACAATATACAAAAATCTAAAACTCCAGCACTCATAAGTTTTTCATACTTTTTGAGGATGTTGGGCCCAGCGATAGGTTACGGACTTGCATCGTTTGCTTTGAAATTCTACATCAGTCCAACCCTGACACCTACCATTACAACTCAGGATCCAAGGTAGGAACCCTGTTACGATTCGTAATAGCTACTATAGAAAATTTAAATGTCGATAAACGAACACAGGTGGCTTGGCGCATGGTGGTTAGGTTGGATAATCCTGGCCTTCTTGCTCTTCCTCTTTGCATGTGTGATCGCTCTCTTCCCAAAAACTTTACCAAGAGCAGCAGCTCGCAAGGTTCTGGCATTGGAACGGAATAAATCGGCTGCTAGTATCAAGGCAAACGATCAAGAACCTGAACTTCCTGCTTCCTTGTCAGATATGCTAAGAACGTTTAAACGTTTACTAACTAATACAACTTTGATGTGCAACAATCTAGCTACGGTCTTTTATTTCATGGGTTATATGCCGTATTGGATTTTCATGCCGAAATATATCGAAACTCAGTACAAACAATCGGCATCGGTTTCTTCCTTGATCACCGGTACCGTTGGTCTCATTTCCAGTGCTTTTGGAATTCTATTATCCGGTTTGATTATCTCCAAATACAAGCCGAAAGCTAGATATCTAGCAGCATGGAACGTAATGGTTGGTGCCATATCCATAATGGGAATTATTTCTTACGCCTTTCTGGGCTGTTCGGCAAACGACGATCAAATGGCCATTCAATCGAACGGAATACTGAAAACCCAATTGCCTTGCAACGAGCTTTGCCATTGTGACTACGTTACCTACAATCCAGTCTGTTCTGAGCATGGTCAAACATTTATTTCAGCCTGTCACGCTGGTTGTCGGAACATGCAGGTTTCTTTTTTCCTCAATATTTCTATTTTCGATAATCTTCGATAATGCAAATAAACAACAAATTTTATTTAGTTGCACAAGGACGGCAGTAAAGTCTATACTGATTGTGGTTGCGTCAAATCCAAATTTTCCGGAGTTCTGGCACACTTTATGATGCCGAAAAACTTGTCAAGCCTTACAACCGAGCTATCTACGGAGATTATGGAACCCGAATCGATACCAACTTTAGGTACTGCGATACCCGGAGCTTGTCCTGTCGATTGCATGAGTAAATTTTATATCTTCCTCGCGGTTATGTGTCTACTAAAGTTTAGCGGTGGTACCGGAAGGGCCTCGAATTTTCTTGTTTCCGTGAGATGCGTCGACGAGAAAGATAAGACGGTAGCCATGGGTTTTAGCTTGACTATCATGAGTTTATTTGCCTTCATACCATCGCCCATTTTATTTGGATTCATTTTAGGTATGTTTCCTTCTTAACTTACATAGTATCTCTAATTTTTTCCTTCATAAAACACCGATACATGTATTTTTGTAGACAAGACTTGTCTCGTGTGGGGTAAGACATACACAGGAACCGGAAATTGTTGGCTCTACAATGGCGAGGCTCTTAGATATTTGTTGAACTTTACCGCAGCAAGTAAGTTATTTTCTTTTATTCGTACACAAGATGATAAATAACAAACGAAACATATTTTTGTTCTTTTGCGAAGGTTTTGTAATCATTGGAACATTGTTCGACGTTGGTGTCTGGTATTATGTAAAAGACGTGAAAATTTTCGACGAAGAGATCGAGCTCGAGGATATTGCTGAGGAGCCCGGTGAAACGCTTTGATGCAAGTTTGAGACGATTAGAGTTTTGAAAAAAGGAGAAAGACTTGAAAAGGGAAAAGAAGACGAAGACGAAGACGAAGACGAAGACGAAGACGAAGAAGAAGAAGAAGAAGAAGAAGAAAAGAAAAAGATAGGGGCCGACGAATAAAGACTTTACAAGTACCTTAAGAATCATTTTAAATATTTAAAACTCGTGATATCTATAAGATTGAACTCTTATATTGGTTTATCTCATCGAAAAGACTTTGTCGAATAAGACCTGGTCTCCTTTCTATTAATTTTACTAACTTTTTCATTTACTTGATACCTATGTGATTATACAAATAACTATTGTCAAAATGGATTATTTTTATCAAAGAATTACGTTGGTAATCGATGAAAACTAGATTAGTTTTAAAAATAATTCAATGTTTTATGATGAAAGGCGCGACATCCTGATCCTTTCCTAACGTTTCCAAATATTTCCTTAAATATAAATCGTCAACATTTTTTATTGCGAAACAAGGTTAAATGAAACAAGGTTAAAACTCACATTCATTTACAATATAATCAATTTTAATTGAACAATAAATATAAAATATAAAATAATAATTTACGACTTGGTGATCGTAAGCAACGAAAGTAAGGACATCTTCTACGAGAGAATAGTTCAATAGAGATCGAAGATAATTCCAGTCCGTGTGCTTGTCTATGTGTGCGCGGATGGATGGAAGGGGGTTGGAGTGGTGGTTGCGGTTGTGGTTTTACGGAACATAAATAATTCACAAATCAGTACAGAGTGTCCCTTTGCTACCCTTGATAGAAGAGTTCTTTGGACTGGGAGTTCCTCGAGGATCGGAGGAGCTTTCCCTCAAACTGCCAAATCCTGAAGAAGCTTGTCCGGAAGAAAGTCTTGGTTGTGTCATAGCTACGAGAGGAACCCCAGTTTTGCCAGCCGATCTGATAGATGCTCGATCATCCTCCAATTGTTCTTGGCTAGAGTTCTTTTCGTATTGGTTTATCAATGATTTCACGTCTTTCAAGAACGGAGAGTTTGGTCCAATAGAGTTGTTAGCACTCGAAGGATAATATTCGACTATTGGAATACCAATTTCATTAAAGTCCCCTTTTTTCAAAGGGCCCGCCTTGGAATACTCAAAGCTACTTGTTTTCGATGATCCATCTTCGTAAGATCTCCAATCCTTTTTTAAAACGTTTCTTAACGATCTTGGATCCCCATATTCGTCTGGATTTGGAAATTCTCCTCGTCTTTTCGAGCTCATAGACGAGTTCGATCTCTCCGTGAATTCATCATAATCCTTACTAACGACCCGTTTTCTTGATCTTGCCGCTACACTTCCAAGATCGCTTTCAACGTCCGAATCAAGTTCTAATGGTTTATAGGCAACCTTAGGGCTAGAATCCTTTTTACTTTCGTCACTGGAACTATCCAATTCGTCTTCCGTTTCGAGAACCATTTGCTTTCTAGGAGGATCCCGTTGAAGTACTTTGTCGTTGCTAGTCCCTCGTCGATCTCCTGGACCTAAAGGACCGTATATTAAAGGACGTTTTAATTCTCCTTCTTCTTCTACATTATCTTCTACTTTTGTCTTAGACTCAGTCGTAAGTTGTAATGCGTCTGTTTCTGTAGTTTTTGATATTTCTTCTGATGTTGGAACGACACCTGAATAATCACAGATAATTATTAAACTATACCGATAAACATTGTAAACTAAAAATATATATTTTCTTTTTCTAGTCACCATTGTTATCAGATTTGGGCACGGTCTCGTTTTCATTGGAATTTATCGAAGGTTGCATTGGCATCAATTCCTGCGACTGAGTCGTGTTCTTTTCGTTTTCGTTAATCGGCCTACCATATATCATTAAATTTTTACAGAAAATCCATACTAAAATCTTAAAAATAATACAGATAGCCAGTAATAAAGTCGTCAAAAAGAATATATAGTTTCCAAGCTTTGGACTCTCATGAAAATGGCATATGGTCCCTTTAGCACCCCAATTTATACACGTTATATTCGCGATCGTTTGATAAAGAATTTTACCAGGTACATTGACGAAAAACGCAACCCACATCATCCAGAATCCTATGCTACTCGCTTTATCTTGTCGATAAACCGATCTGAGATTGATCAATAAATCTCCAACGAAAGTAGATGCGACCAAAGCGTAAGCAAGCAAAGTACCAAACTGAAATAGAATCATTTTGTTTTTAATAAACAAATTAGTTGCATTTGTGAAATAATAATGAAATGCTATACTTCAAAAGCTAGCCATCCAATTTGACAACTGGACGAGCCACAAGGACCTTCCTTGGCGTCCAAGTTTCCCGTTATTTCTTGAACACAACTGCAGTCACTGTAGATCTTAATATTGTCTATATATTCTACGGAAGTGCATCCAGCGTGACAAGGTGTATAAAATGTGTACCTGCCTCTGGTATCGCAGACTGGACGAAAATCTGCATCCTTCGAGCAACGGCAATCTTTGTTGCAATATTGCAACAAATGGATTCTTGCAGAAGAATGAAATATCGTGTTAAAACATATGCTAATTAGATAGGATTAAAGTATGCATACTTACGATCCTTTATTCAGCTCAACGACTGATGGTGAATCGCAATATGTAAAGACCAAAGCAAATATTATGACAGTTGCTAAGACCGTTGCAATGAAGCTGTAACCAGCTATGAACGTCGCTCGAGGTTTAGCTTTGGACAATATCAATCCACAAATAACTATGATCAGTCCAATCAAAATTGGTTTTAATAAATTCAAGATCAATCTGGAATGTAAAGGATCTCCAAATCCGAGCAACATTCCCGTTGGTTTAGGTATGTGATATCTGGATTCCAAAATGATATTCTCGTGTGTCATGAGGTTTAAGAGAGCAGTGGCGCAAAAGGCCGATGCGAGAATGTTGCATATCAGTAATTTGTTAGTCATCAGCCTTCCGAGCATCGCACAAAAATTTGGAGTACCGATTTTATGATCGACTGATCTTAAACGACGCAAAGTTAGCGTACCTGCTCGATCGAGGATCGAAGCAGCTGCCTGTTCCACTACCTATCAAATAAGTACATGTTTTATTTTTATAACTATTGCATGTTTCATAATAGTTTTACCTCGGAAGGTAATCTTCTAGGAAACCATGAGAGTAAGAGACCAGGAATTGTCATGGCTGCTGCAAGAATAGGAAAACCGAGCCACCAAGCACCTATTTGTTCTTGATAAGATTCCACCACTTTCAAATTTTCCGCGTCTATCCTGGGTAAAGAAATACTTTGAATATTTACAAGGCTGTCTAATCAAAATATTCTCTATTTATTTAATTACCGCAGACAACCCCAAGCTAGAACGTATCCCAAAAGTACACCGATGATTTTCACTGCAATAATTATTCCGAAAAATCCTGCTACATGTTGTTTTTTGGTATTGTCATCAAGATAGGATATGCCGAGCGCATAGTAGGCTATATTAGCCATGCCTATCAGAACTTGTACGCAACATAAAATTGCGAGTGTGAAATAGCAGGTGTTATCATCCTCTTCTATTATTATTCTGGAAGCACTGGACGAGCATAATTCTGGACTATCGTCTAAAAAGAAGTTACAGATTCGTCAATTCCACTAGAATTCACACATAAAATGTATTTTACATTTGATTTATATTTGTATAATTGAATTAACAAAAATCACCTGCGTATAGAGACATATGAGTGACGTTAAAGGTTTCTTCGATAACTCTAACTTTATGAGTTAAATGTGGTATTACCAATATCACATAGCCAGCACATTGTAATAATACCAGAGCACCTATCCACGAGGCCCTATGAATTTTGTCACCCCAATATGCAACGACAACACCAAGAAAAAAGGGTGTTAATTCCGACACGACCAAAATCCAATCTGCAATGAAACAAGTACTTGTTCAAATAATTGTTCACATTGATTTGTGCAAATCAGCATCACGTACCAATTAAGTAAGGATCAAATTGAAATCTCCTGGCTATCGTAGAGCCAATAATATAAAAATATGCCGATGAAGCAGCTTGAAGAAGGCCAACCCAACAGATTAATCCAACGAACGTACATCTCGTTGCGAATTTTGCTAATTTTGGACAAGGAAATTGTCTACATCCACAATCCATCGATTGACTGGGTATTGGATTAGCTGGCCCTGACAGACCACCTTCCACTTCAGATCTTACAACTTCTTGAAGATGAATGGTCATTATTTAAAAAGAAGATTTTCTTAAACAAAAGAATTATAAATAAGAGTTTCATTGAACAAATCACACGTGTAGGTGAAAAATATGCTACTGATGAGTCATCGTGAATCACTCAAGAGTTAATTAATCATTTTCTCTTGAAATACTTATTTCTAGTGGCAAATTAAAACGCTATGAATTTTGCGATCGGTTAAACAAAAATGTTAAGTATTTTTCTAGAAGAACCTAATCGTTTTGTTATTAAATACCTGTTTTGTGACTTATCCAACGTCCAACAAAAAAATTCTATTAATCAGAGCAACACTGGTCTCTCTCTCTCTCTCTCTCTCTCGTTGTGGTCACATGATGTAATATCAATAAATTTGATTTTTCAATTATTTTGTGGGTATCCTCGTAGGATTTTGTTGAAGTTTTTTTTACGAAGCACAGTTAGGAAAGACTAACGAGAGAACTCGAAGGTGCGGCACTTTGGCTCAACTAACGCGCACGTTATCTCATTACAGATACGCAGTTGAGATATCTTTCGATAAAGGCCGAATGTACTATATGTGTGTGCTATGATAGGAAGAACGTTCTTGTTACTCGTACGTACGACGAATAGATCGAAACTGAGCGCTCTGTGAGACCAAAATTAATCGATAACCGTGAAAAAATGGATGGAAGGCCTATCTTGTCAAATGAGATGGAAATAAGAGACGACGAGAGAGACTTTGGTGAAGATTTTAGCGAGATTCGTGGACCTTTCCTCGTTCATTTTTCTTAGAGGTGTCGGGGATGAATCGAGAGGCGAGCAATTTCTTCGGTCAATGTCTCAGAAAAAAATGAAGAAACACGGGGATAGAGAGGTAAAGGGAAAGAAAGTGGGAGTTGGGAAGGAGTTAGCGTGCTTAAGCATACTTAAGTCGGTGCCATAAGAAAATGACGAATGCTAATTAGCATATGAAAAGCTTCCCAACCTCTCTTTCACCTAGACCGCCTCCATCCTCACTCCAGAGGACAACGATCACGCTCAAACTCGGAGTCGCTTGGCAAGGCGATCACGTTTTTGAATATTAAGGGTGGGATTACACCGTAGGCTTAACGCGCGAAATTTAGTCCGGCGAGGCCACCGCCGCCGGAGGGTACAAAAAATCACCCTTAAGACTCTGAGTAACGGAGTTCGAAGAAGAAAAAGAAGCTTGATAGCTACGAATGTTGCTCTCGTACCGCTATCATGCATCATCTCTTTCTCTTCAGGATGAAATATCTTCAAGATGACGCACTCGTTCGTTGACTGATAAAGAAGATAATAAATGCGTTGCTGCTTTTCCGATGAGAAGATCTTTCTTTCAGTTTCTTCTTTCCAAGGTATCAGTGTTCCCTTTGTTTTATTAAAAGGGAAGATTTTGGAGACAAAGAAAAGAAAATAAGTGGAAGGATTAAAAGTTTAATTATTAATATTTATTAGAATTTAAAAAATCTCTGAAGTTAGTAGAGGAAAAATTCTAGGTGGATTTCTCGCCAAGTGGATTGAATATGGCTGATAGTATTCGCGTACGAATGCTATAGAAAGTGGGGATAGTGAACGACGATAGGGATACACATATATATCTCTTTCATTCACCTTCTCTTTCTCTCTCGCGTATCGAGGATGCAGGGCTTTCCATTAGCGGAGTAAGTGACCGTCGCTCGCATTTTCTTTGATGTCAGTTAATTTACTAATAACATCGTTCTATGGTCACCATCCGGGCCACCCTCTAAATATTTGTACCGCCAACATATCGCGACTTGGTCTCATGTAATTGGGCTTCGTTATTATTATTATTATTATTATTATTATTATTATTATTATTATTATTATTATTTTTAACGTCAATCGGACAAGAAGTAAAAATCTTTCAAGTTATACGACGACGAGAACAAAGTAATCCATTTAATAAGAAATATTATACGAACAATGACTGCTACCCTCGTTCGAGTTGAATGAACTTAAGAAAATTCTTCTCTACCTTCTTCTCAGGAGTTGTAATCTTTGGCGATTAACGTACGATATAGAAAAAGACGATTGACGTAGAGAGAAAGCTAGGATCAGAAGTGGGAGGGTGGGTTGAGAATCAGGGCGGAAAGCTCGCTCGCTTGGCTGGGTCGACGTGGAGGTAGCGAGGTTCGAGACGATCTTAGCAAAGGATTACGTAGAATTAAGTCCTGGACGAGGGCGTGCCCCCGTAACACTTAATTTTTCCCTCGATTTTTTAATCTCTTGGTAAATATCGTCCACCCCCGCCTACGCTTCTCTACTCGTATACTTTTTTTTCTCTGTACTCTTGGTTCTTGGAGAGAAAGGTTCCACCCCTTATCGCGACCACCGTCTTCCCTCTTTCCCATTCCCACCCCTTTTACTACGGTTTTCCTATCTTTCTCTCTTTTCATTTCTCTGTCTTTCTTTTACCATCGTCAAAGGAGAACCCATTTAAAAACCTCATCAATGCTTAAGCTCCGACGCTACCATAGGAACTAATCCCTCCTATTTTAACGTAGAACAGAAAGAGAGAGAGAGAGAGAGAGAGAGAGAGAGAAGAAGAAGAAGTGAGTCGGCGGTGTGCGCTTTTAAAAGTAAGACTCCGCCTTTATTAGTAGATACAACAGTTTTATTTCCACCGAAAAAGACGCTGGGTAGGATTCTTTTATTTTCTTCGCTAGCTTCTTAACCCTTTCTTTTCTTTCTTTGCATGTACAGACCTTTGATACTTGTATTATCAGAACTCGTAAAAAGTTTCCTCCTTTTATTTAGAGTCATTGTTTTAATGATCAGAAAAATAATGATTATTCAATGCTTACAATTAGTTGGAGAGTAATTCCATTTCAATAAAATGAATAAAGATACTAAGGCATGCTCGTGTCGAATGGAATTTGTAGAGGGACAGCTTATTCGAGTCGATTTCGACCCGAACTGCGACTGCGGTCAAACGGACGGGGTGTGCGCACGCTCGCGGTTATAATACGCTTTAAACTGTTAATAGAGTACGTCGAGGATGCTTCACCTCGGCTGAATCTCGAGTGTTGGGCTAACACTCGTGGACGGAATTAATCTACACACCAAACGACCGGATGGACGCTGCCCGAGTTGGAAAAACCGTCGACCGTCGATTTTCGTCGCGAGCTTTCCGCCCACTCAACGTTGACCTCTACCACCCTTTACAATACGAACATGTTCGAATATGGAACACGCTTCGTCCGAAAGCGATTCGTTCGAGGACTGTTGACCTTTCCATCAGGATAATTAAAAGAGAAAATAAAAAATAAAAAAAACCAACTTCGGAATGGATCATCTGATGGAATCATTTGGAATATCATTTGTATCAATTTTCTAGTTTCCAATCGGATGTCGTTGAAGTTGCAATGCCTAAGGAGAATTTGACGCAAAGATTATTGTTCCTATCCGATATAATAGTTTACGATACCGGTATTGTTTTGAAGCTGCTTTAAAAGGAAAATATAAAATAAGTAAGGTTTCTCTTAGAAAAGAAGTTCCAACGCGATAACGGAGGTTGCAATAAGAAGACCGCGAAGAGAGTGAAGAACGAGAGCTTAACATTACAATGCCCACTCAACACACACAAGCACTTTCCTGTTTCTCTTGCCTATCAACGAGTCGATGAACGAAATATCAGCGAGACTAAGGATTAGAAGTCTTTTATGAATAGCAGATCTTGATGAATCGTCCTATGTTGAATAAAATCTCTATCATCTCTCTCTTTGCGTTCGGTCCAACCGACACTAATGGCTTTTCTCTCGATCTTCGCGAGCTATTTTAAAATAATTAAACTTCAGTAACCATTTACTATAGTAGTCCGATTAAGGAAATACTTGAAATTTATCTGAAGAAAAGAAAGCTTAGGGTATAGAATTTCTATGTTAAAAGAAACACTAAAAAAAAAAAAAGGGGAAAACAATGATATGCAAGTAAGACATTTCGCTACGATATATTTGTTCCTCGCGATTGAAAGAAACGGTGATGCTGGATGGTTGGCAGTGAAGATTTCATCGACGATTTTTTCAAATAGAAATAAGAGTTTTAAAAATCAACATATGCGCGCACGGCAGATCAAAAGACGCGCGCCCATCGATAATTGGTAGAAATCTTTTCGCTCAATTTTCCCAACCCTAATACCCCTGCCCTGCCGTCGTCGTCGTCGTCGTCTCGTCTTCGTTTGAGGATTATAAGCGTTTCTCCTTGCCAATGGTGCTTGCCAATGGAAAAAGATCGCATATTTATTCTGTGTCTTCGATATCGTTTGATGGAACGGGTATGGGAGGGCTGAGAAGCTCGCTGAGAGTTTGGAGTTTATAGTGGAGAGGAAAGTCGAAGGGTTGGGGTTGGGGTTGGGGGAGGTGTTTGACGCGGTCTGTATCGATAGGACCAAACGAAGCGTTCTCCCACCCTCTCTCTCTCTCTCTCTTCCTCTCTCTCTTCCCCTCACAGAGTCACTCAAATGAGGATGTCTTTACTTTGCGCTTTACTTTTATTTATCTCCGTGAAAGACGAAATTCACGGAGACGACTCGAAGACGACCAACTTTTTTTTGCATCAAATGGAAAAAGAAAGGTGGTCCTTTTCCTTTTTCATTTATTATTACGTTTTTCTTTTTTCTTCCTTCGAGTTCCAGACTCTATTTTTCTTTCATCGTTAAGGGAATCGATCAATCATAAATACCACGTATATCTAACCGCAAGTTGTAATAAGGAATCGATACACAAAGTTACGAAACACATTTCCACTATAATTAATGTTTGAACAAATTTCGTTGAAAGAATTGGATAAACCTCGTAGGACGAACAATAATATCTGTTCTCGATTTTGGTAAGAGCGCTTTCCAAAAGAAAAGATGCAGCGGATGAAACGAAGATAGTAAGAAGAAGAAGAAGCAGAAGAAAAAGAAGGGGTTAACTTCTAATTGTTTTGTTAAATGACGCGCGAGTAAGAATCCCTCGGAGGACTTAAGCCCCAAAGCGAGCGCACTCGGTGGTTTCAGTTCATTCCGTTTTCTCTTTTCTCTTTCCTTCTCTTTTTCCACCCATCCTCCTTTCCACCCCCTATACCCTCCCAGCTACCTTAATTCTTAGCTTTATTCTCTCCTAAGACTCTCTCTTAATTTCTTATTTCTCCCTCCAACGTGCCCCGGTCTTCCTATCCTACCTTTGCAATTTATACTGTAAAAAGAGACAGAAAGAGANGAGAGAGAGAGAGAGAGAGAGAGAGAGAGAGAGAGAGAGAGAGAGGCCACTGAATGCCAGGCTTAAGAAGACAATGCTTCGCTTTCAAACGGCGGCTTCGGGGACCTTTCTTTCGCATTAGATACTTTAATTCTTTAAACGTGTCCCTCTTCAGCCGTGTAGAACCTTCTTCTTCTTCTGCTTCTTATTTTCTATGTACACAAACATAGATAATAAATATACAGATATATAAAGAACGTAGAAATAAATTCAGTTTATCTTCCTTATTGAGAAAAAGAAAAGCGATGCATGATATCGTCAAGATGGTCGGTTACCTTGCTAAAGCAACCGCTACGAACCGCGAAAATGATTCTATATCTCTCTTGATACACCTAATTGGACAAGTTCTCCGAGAATCTGTAGCGAAATAGAGAAAGAGAGAGGGAGAGGGAAAGAGAGAGAGAGAGAGAGAGAGAGAGAGAGAACGTTAAAACGAAATGAAAGCTCTCAACCTAGATGAAAAGAGATAGAGAACCGAATGGGTGGTAAAGAGGAGAAGGCTGTTGATGCTCGTCGATTTCTGATGACCATCCACGAGCCAACCATCGGCTGGTAATGGCCACTTTGAGGGCCCACCATAAGCTTTCCCAAAGAGACGACGAACCCTTGCCCTAAGTGGTCTTACACCGACGTTTCAACGAGGTAGATACTTACCTATCCGCAATATAATGACCACCTGGCCTTTTGCCCCTTCGCAGCGTCGTCCTTTTCTCTTTAGACTTGATATTTCCTTTCCTATCTCTCTATTTATCCTTCTTTATCTTTCGATTTTTGCTACGCCCTGAATATGTAGCGTCTTTCTCTTTAATTAAACGGATACTAATTATCGATGTTCTCCTTGTCACGATCCCAAAGGAAACTCAAGAAACCGAGCTGCAGAACTTTCGATTGGAAAAAAGTCAACAAAACTTTACGCTTCCTTTTTTCTTCATGACTTTCATCTCATTTTGCTCCATTCGTTATTAATTGTAATTTCTTTTTTTTTTTTTTGCAAATGATGATCCAAATTAAATCGAAGACAATCGAAGACAATTAAAGAAATGTTTAAAGGAGGAGGAGGAGGAGGAAGAGGAAGAGGAAGAGGAAGACGAAGTCTCGACTTTGGATAGGGTGCAAGAGAAGATGGAAGAACGCGAAGGGCTGGAGAAGAGAGAACGCGGGTCGGCAGAAGTACCCCGGAACAGGGGGGTTTCAGAGGCTAAATGGAGCCATGGCAGAAGCAAGGGTTAACTCAATAGTGCTCTAAGTGAATTACTTATCGCGTACACCCAGTATACAGACTAGATGCGTTCAGCTATAGCTCGTGGATACTCAGGGCCGACCCTATATACCTTTTTCTCTTATATTTAACGCATATACATACGTTTTATTTAGTAGATACTTTTACGCGATGCTTTTAGAAACACTCATTTTGAGTTTTTCTCTTTCGCGTAACAACATTTAATATACCGTGCAAGCTAATCGCGTTATCGAGCGGTTTCATCGATATGAAGGTG
Source organism: Polistes dominula (assembly GCF_001465965.1). Next base: position 118,328 of record NW_015149128.1, read on the forward strand.
AGCGTCCAGCTAGAAATTTTCATGTTTCATTAAAAGCTCGACAAAGGAATTGTCAATAAAAATTGATGAACCGATAGGTCACACATAATTTTATTACAACGCCAAATTGTATAGAAAAATCTTTTATTTTGTCGTATGCCATGAAAATTGTTCAAAGTAGAAACTACAAAAGAGAGGATATTTCAAATAAAAACTAATCATTAAATAAATCTAACAGAGTATCCTAAGATGAAAAAATTGAAATAGTTTGAAAGAGAAGATTCTTGATGTTACTCTTAGGAATAAGCGATCATTTAATATTGTCAAGAGACGATATCGAATAGAGTTGACGGCCCTGCCTAGGAGAGAGAGAGAGTAGCGAAAGGATGCAAGCAGGTTATGGCATTCCAGGGGAACCCTTAGAAGGCCTTCTACCAGCAGGATCTTTGATGGACGCAGCCTGGCTGCTCAAGAAAATTCAGTTAGTCCGCAGCTTTGTGTCCTGTCGCGAATCGACCGAGCGAGAAAGAGCGCTCTACACGAGGCTGAAAGGGGTAGAAGAGAGCTAGTGCTCGGACGGATGTCTCCGCTCCCAACTTAATTAGCCATCGCTACCTTAATTACCGCCTGATATTGCCCGGGGTACAATTAGCGCAATTAGTTCCAAGAAAGTCTTGCATTTTCTTTCACCTTGCTCTTTCTTATATTTTTTCATACGTCAGATAGATATGCCTACGACAACACTTTATTCTTCCTTATACTTTTTCATATTTATATTATACTCGAATCATTTGTAAAACTTGACGAACTTTTAATCGATCAGATTTATCGAATGACGAATCAAAAAATGTGCTTCGTAGAAAATAAAGTGGCGTTCATTCGAAGATACCGAACAAGAAGAACAAGAAGAAGAAGAAGAAGAAGAAGAAGAAGAAAAAGAAGAGGGTGGGAAGGGAAAGACGAGAAGAAGGGGGTAGTTGGCATAGGCGGCCAGCAAAAGGGGTGTGCTCGCATAATGTTCCCGGCACGGCATAATAATTCAGAAATTTGCATGTACGCGGGCTAACTCCTCAAGTAGGTTATCTATGCTCGAAACTTTTCCACTTGATATATAACGTATCCGAGGCTGGCTTCGTACTACATCTTACGTCCACGTGTTCCTTCTCTTACTCTCTCTCTCTCTCTCTCTCTTTCTAGAAAAGCAAAGGGATGGGTGCTCTCACAAGTGGACGTTACAGAGGAAGCAAGAAGTTGTTGTAAGAGAACACGCCTGTTGGAAGCCTCCAGACATCTTATCTTCAACGAATTCGTATTATGCGTGCAACGAGCACCAAGAGAGGAGGTCGGGTGTATCTCTTCAAGATATTTATTTAACGAGAAACGAGTATAACGCGATAATTTAACGAGTTATAGGTATTTTAAAGGTATCTTATCGATTACCACGTTAATTTTACCAATAAAACATGATATGTATGTATGGAGTAGATTTAGTTGAAGGATTCATTCCTTGTCATCGATCATGAATTAGCCCTTTCATCCTAAATTACTAAATACTCGGTCGTAATACATAGCAAATCTGACGAACACGTTGAATATCGCTTAATGTTTAATCCATTCTAGTTTCCAGTAGTATCCTCTTCGTGACGATCGTTTAAGCAGCTTGTCATAGTTTGCCATATAGGCCATATAGGCCATATAGGCCTGGCAAGTACACACATCCCCCCGATCATAGCACATACGAAAGGAAATTAGGAGTAAGGTTTATCAGGGATGTGTCGCATATGATATAGAACGAAGAGTTTCTCATATCGAGTAAAGCAATAAAGAGAGAGAGAGAGAGAGAGAGAGAGAGAGAGAGAGAGGAAGAAGGTCCTAATCCAAATTACAAAACCTCATCTTGCCTTTGAAATCGGTCCTATGCTTTCTCACAACTTTGACGTGAGATGTTCCGTGTGTGTTCATCATGGATGCTTTGCGAAATGAAATCCGTAGGGCAGACGATATGCTTTGGTTCGTCCTTTCTAATTGAGAGAAAGTTACTAATCCAAATATTATAGCGTCTCTCTCTCTCTCTCTCTCTCTCTCTCTCTCTCTTTCCTTCTCTATCCCTCTTTGTAGCATTTGCCTTTGAAATCGAGTTGCTTGGTCGACTCTGCTGCATATGAGTTTAGAAACATGAAGCCGGTTAAATCGATAAGAGGTGCAAAATGATGAGAAAGATCGAAAGAAGATAGAAATCTAAACCAGATAGGTGCATAAATTAAATAGACATTTCGTGTTAATGAACTCTCGAGTATGCTTTTATTCTGATTCTTCTTTGGGTAGAAAAGCTTTTTGCTAACGTTTACTTTTCTGTTACGGTTATTTATTTGAAGAGATTCTTATAGATTCCTATACCATTAGTGAGCTCCGGTATTATTATATTATATTCTAACGTGTGAAAGTATATATCTTTGATTTTATATGTAAATATATAACGATAAATTTGGCAAGAAAAAATGGTTAAAATAACGTTACAAAACATAAATTGCGTCTAAATGTTCAATGACATATGAGACTTAGAATCTAATCGCGTTATCTCTTTTTCTCCTTCTCTCAATACTAATCAACTCTGTTACTTTAACGAAACGTTGCCATCCTCAAAGAGATTTTGAGTCTCTGGCAAAGGGATTATACTAGCTGAAACTTCTATCGCGAGTTAGAATTTAGCGACGGAAAGCTATCGTAGAAACCATGGACGTGAATTTATTGAACGAAGCTGTATCAAATTTCGCAATCGCGTTCGTCGAGCCAAACTGTATACAAGATAAAACATAGGTAACTACGATCAAATAGAAATCCGATGGAGAAATGATTTTCAGAGAGAAAGAACTATCAGGTAGGAGAACTGTCGATCGATAAATATTTAATACAAAGACCAATTTATTCGTTAATCATTTAAGAAATTTATATTATACGTTGTTTTTATTGGAAACGTTTCATATCAAGATAGAAATCAAAGCGTTTTGTTTGGAGTGTTTGAACCACCATGAGAGCGAGCTTCTTTTCCTCCCAGAACAATTTCAATGTACATATTTTTTCCATAGGTAACTCAAATGCATACATGTTGCTATATGTATTATAAAAAAAAAAAAAAAGATTGTTTCGTTTTGGAAAGAGGTCGCGTATTTGATGCGCGAATGTAGTCAAGCATGTACTCGCGTTCGAGCGCTTCTGTTCAATCGAGCGATAAAAGGATCGGTTTCGAGATGAAGAGAAGTGGAGTAGTAGGTAGTCAAAAATATTGCTATCTCGCGAGGAACGTAGGATACTTTTTACCGCTTTTTCTTTAAAAGGTTTTATGCATGCACCCTCCCCCCCCTCTGTACTACGTAAGGTTCTACGCACCTACGCCCGCACATACGCACGCACATAAACCTCCCACGAGGCGTCGTAAAGCTGAATTTATTAACACCGGGAACGACGGTAAGATTTGCCAAATGGTATTCAATTTGTACTGTAACGTTTCAGAAGGAGCACATGCCCGACAGATTCCGTCGGTGCTTTCGTAGAAACATCATTATTATTATCAGAGTATGCTTTCCAACTGTCTTTTTATTATCTATTTCTTTTTTCCCCATATCTACATTTAGATAGATGATAATTTAGTTTACCTGTACATGCGCGTTTGATATTACTCTTATAGTTTGCTTAAGTGTTTGTTATAAATATCGTATGATCGGTTTCGATTTGAAAGGCTAGAATGCCTTTCTCGAATGCAAATCATTGCGGAAAGTGCAGTGTACGTGGAGTCTTCTCCTGGTTTTCTCAAACGTCGATGCTGCGATCGGATTGGAGAATGGAAGGAAGCCTCGGAGATGTTCGCGGACGAGGATATTCGAATGCATTGCGCGGGATGCTCGTAATTTCCCCGGGTAAGCTTCAGCAAATTAGCTCCGGGCATACGTTACCCTCGCCTTAGTCCTTCCTTTCCTACACCCCTCCCTCCCTTCTCTACTCTCTTTTCTGCAAACGTACAGATGGAGGAGAAAGAGGAGAAAGAGGAGGAGAAGGTTGGCGCGGATAGGACACCGGTCTTCCAAATGTCTACGTTATTCTCCATCCTTCGTGTAGGTGAGACGGGAGGGGCAAGGCTCGGCTACCGCCTTGGAAAAGCTCCAAGAGAAAAGAGAGTCCAAATAGTAGGAAACAGAGAGAGAACACCTTACTMTGCTTTACCAGACAGACAGACAGACGGATAGAAAGAGAGAGGGAGAGAAATAGAAGGAGATATCTCTCGTTCCTGGAAGGCGTAACGAGAAAGCTCCGCCTGCAAGCTCATCGGTACACGCCCAGGGAGTGTAGCTTTGCCACCCACCAGGCGAACCTGGAAAACACTTTGGCTACCACCACGATAACGTAAACCCCCTCCATCGGTTCTCTCTTTCTCTCTCTCTCTCTCTCTCTCTCTCTCTCTGTCGTCCTTTCTATCCCCGCTTGGCCAGCAATTCCTTTCTCCTCTTCCTATTCCCTTCTCCTCATTCCACTCCTTTAGCACGCGACTTGGGTAGGAGAGTCGCAAGTTCGAAGCGCTTTGCACACAGATTGCATCGGAGGCATCCGCGGATGCAATCGTTACCCCACTGTCGCCTACCTTTTCTACCCCTTCTAACTCCCCCCTAGCTAGAATTCTCTTCTTCCTATTCGTAGCTTCCACGTAGCCTTCCACGTAGCCTTCCACGTAGTCTTCCACGACAGCACCTCTTTACTCTGATCCGCAAGCGCGCGCGCCAGTGTGAGTGGATTTGTCGAGCTGCTATGGCTGCATAGAAACCAGCACCAGTCTACCTACCACCCTGAAACTTCCTTCTTCGATCCTTTCCTTAACTTATCCAAGTTTCTATCTAAAACCCACCTTCCTGAACGTTGAACAACGTTAAAGCACGTGGACGCCTTCTCCTTTGAGAGATTTATACTTTCGCAACCTATATCAGCTTCTTGGCTAACTTAATGCTGCCAATTAATGTTTGGCATGTATAATGATACTTTTATCCTGATAGAAATTTATTTTTGATATTCTTTTCGAGAACATAGGACCATACGTGATCGCGATATAAGCGCGATTAAATTTGGGCGTCGTCGTGCGCATTTTCGTACACATTCTCCATCGGAAATCGGATTTGATGAGTGTAAAACGTTGTAACGTTGAACGAAATCTCTCAAAGAATAGTGAATCCGTCGGGCCGAATCTGTTTAAAGCTAGAGCTTTTTGCAAACATATCATTATTTCCAAAGTAAAGGTAAATCTTGTGAAAACAAAGTAGGTATATGCGAACATTGACGACAATTAATGTAATACAACACGTAATACGAAAACAGTAATCATAAGATTAACATATATCTTTGCTCGGATACTACAAATAAATCTATACTTCTCTACCACATCATTTTTATTGACTTTTCTTTCACTTCATTCCTTGCTGTGATCCAAACCTATGCAACATCATTCATTCGTATAAATTCTTAATTAAAAATGACGTAGACTCCCCTCTCTTCCGGTACGTTAAATATTAAATCGTATTAAGATACGGTTATCCAACGGAAACCGGAAATGATAAACTACAATGTCATCGTCGGTATATCACTTTGTTCCTTGCATTTTTAACTGTTAATATGAAAGTATAGAAAAATAAATATTTACAAATAAATAAACTTAGGACTGCACACACGCATAGTCTCGTATGCATACGTAAATCTAATGGAAATGATAAATGTTATTGCGCTACAAAATGTTATTCTTTTGAATGTGTAGCATACATGATTACAAATTTAAATCCTATTGTAACAAATGCAAATATAGTTTTAAATACATATGTAAGTTTAACCTTGTTTTACATAAAACAGCTTAACATATAAATCGCATGCATAATAATGAGCCTTCAATTTTGTAAATCCGTTTTAGCAATTGTACCTTTGGGGATAAATACATATTCTAAAAGAATAGCGAGAATGAGAATACATTTTTCATTAGACTTTGAAACGATGACAAAAAATCAATAAATATCTATATGTAGTATAAAGACCTATATATATATATATATATATATGGTGACCGAGGAATAATAAAGATTTGACTTGCTTGGTATGCCATCATGTGTTTAATACCATTAATTAACCCTTTGCGGACTACCGTTGCATATATATGTTCTGCGTAAACCATCAATTTGGCCGAGTAACTCATATATGCGTTTGGCTGAAACAACTGATGACAAACAACCTCTGTCCACTATTATTTACAAAATGTTATATAATCCCTAAAACGAAGAAGAAACTTATTACGGAAACATCAAATGTAGAAGGTGAGAATAATATGATAAATAACAATATGTGCTGAGTTCAGAAGATTCGATAAAAAATATTCATATTATAGTTTTGGAAACACACTTAGAAGTTGTTCATGGTCGAGAAATAATTAAAACCTAACATTGGCATCATTTGAATGAAACAGATTCTGGGATCAAAGTTAATATATATTCGAACTATACTCGTTAGTCATTAATCGTTACTCGTACGCGTTAAGATAATATATCTAGAATTTTATACCTTGGATTTCTATGAACGAAAATTGCGCTTAAGCCGAAATATATAGCTGACAATTTTAATTGACTATTGCGAAAACGATTCGGCTCAGTGGAACGCTTAGCTTTGAACCGTCCCATTTGCAAAGGGTTAATTGTCTCCGATTATAATCCGATGTCAAAAAGCCACTAACCAAATACCCAACGCCGCGCGTTAATTCGTACACGATTCTTTGATACGAATCATTTATAGTCTTTCGGAGTTAGAATTTTCTATGCAATCGGTGTAATGAATCATTTTGGATATTAACTTTAATATAATATTTTTATGTAACAATGATATTTTTGATAGTTCTCAATCGTGTGATATCTTTCAAAGCAGTCTCCAATATGAATCATTTATCTAAATAACATTTGAAATAAAATTTCCGCCAGAGAATCGATTATATTATTTAGAAGAGATTGTAAACTCGATCGTTGCGCCTAAGCTAGGACGATCGTGGAGTCGGTCTAAGAAGAAAGTGTTGCAGATGCACAGGTGCAATAGAGTAGTAGTAGTCTTGCACCTTATCTCTCGGGACACACCCCCGAGTAGTAAAACGACCGAGAGAGTAGGGGAATTTTAAGGGAGATAGCAGGAAGACAGAGATGATTAACAGATTATCAAATGTCGAGAAGAAAATTAACGAAAAATCATGGAAAGGGTTGAATAAAAAGCTCGGCAATGCAAAAGAAAATTTGAGAGAGGGAGAGAGGGTCAACGTCAACGACAGCGGCAAAGGCAGCGGCAAAGGCAGCGGCAAAGGAAGCGGCAGCGGCAAAAGTAGCGCCGGGAGGACGATGGTGGGGTTGAGCTTGACGGAGGGTAGGGGGTGCTGTAGGGGCAGAACCAGCGCCGCGACGCCTCATCACGCACAGTCGCGGCTCGAACGCCGTTCGATGCGAACGTGTCGTTGTTACGGTCCGTCCTCGACCGCCCTCTACCTGTTCTTTCTTTCTCTTTCTCTTTCTCTTTCTCTTTCCCCTTTTCTCATTTTTTCTTATTATCTTAGACTTCACCTAACTCTCGTTATTTTCCATCTTTCTTTCTTTTTTTATCCTCCTAATCATCGAAGAAGTATTCGACGAAGGATTTTTGGACATTCGAAGAAAACTAATAATAGCACACGATTATTAACTTTCTCGATTTTGGTATCAAAGTTATTCATCGAATCAAAAAAGCGTATGCAAATTGAGAGAGTGACTCGGATAATAAATGATCATTGGCTTTTTTTCGTGAGTGATAAGTGACTTTTGTTTTCATCGAGGACCCCAGTGTACTACGTTACGTTTAAACACTCCCCTCTTCGGCCCCACTTTCCTCTTCTCAACCGAGAGAGTTAGAGAGCACGTGTCTTCGTTACGAGGGCTGATAGTTTTCATAAACATTGACAACGCGATTGTCATCGTGCACATTTTTAAATGACCACCACGATGGTGTGAATTATTTGAGAGATTCTTTGCCATTCTCGATCTATTGACTTTACAAAAGAGAGGAAAAAAGAAGAGTACGCATATATAAAAGAAAATCGAAAAAACGAAGGTAAACAAACGAACGAAGAGTGCTGTGTCTGTCATAAATGGCGGTGACTCGCGAGCCCTGGAATGCTCGCTGAGAGTTTGTTCTAAGGAAGGGAATGGATTTTCAGAGCGCGATGGACACGTTCGTTGAGGCATGGATGGCTGCTAATACAAAAAACGATCAAGTACAGGTGAGTATTCCATTTTGTCTTATTTTTCTTTCAATTTCGTAATCCCATAAGTACTGTACAATTATCGAGTATTATTAAATAAACCTGCTTATTTCGCGGAGATGACACGCTCATAAAGTCAACGCATTCCAACGCGTTCGAGGGTGAGTTAACCGAAAAGCAACCCCTTCCAACATTACACGGCCAATTGACCACCCCAGTCAATCTCTACTACCCACCCTTCTTCTTCTATGATCGTCCCATTAAAACGTACATCATGCCTTTACTATACTTGTAATGTTCTTTAAACCAACATTTTTAGTTTGAAAAAATGTTGAATACCAGTGCCTGTAGATATTCTCTGTCTGCACTAAAAGTCAATGTTCGGGAAAATGAATACATATACATATGGGATAGATAGAAATATATTCATACGTATGTTAATCCGTGATACGGTCTAAAATTTCACGCTGAATATAAGACTGGAGGCAGGCAGGGAGGCAGGGAGGCAGGCAGGCAGGCAGGCAGGCACTGGTCGATGGGAGGACGAAGGGAGGGCTGGAAGATAATCCTTGGTAAAGCCGTGGCTTTTGAATGTGTTGCGTGGATGAAAGTACGGGACGTTTATACGTGTAGGTAGCCGGGGGGTCACGGGTTCTGACCACGATACGGATGTGCCCCTGCCTTCTTCCTGTGCCACGATCATGTTCGTGTTCTGGCATTCGGTGCAATAAGACCGCCTATCCATTGACCGCTCGATCGTCACCGAAGGATCCATTATTTTACATTCGGTCAAATATTTTTTATAGTCGAACTTAACACGAGAATATAGTTTTCGTTGGATTGTCTTATCTCGAAAGATTTATACGTATATACATATTTACGTATGTATGTATACATGCTAAGATATGATCGTGAATGATTTGAATATTTTGGTAAGCATTGACTTTTACATTTCGTAATATAACAGTACAATAAATTATGATACCGACGAAAAAAAAGTCCTATTAATTCTCAAATCTTCTACGAAGTTTCAAGATTTATTTCAAGTCTTCATTTACTTCAAAACAAAACCAACGACTAATAAAAATACGTACAATTTCTATTGAATTATATCATTAAATCAAAGTTTGATGAAAAAACTTTAATCAGTAGGTTGCGTATTGAAAAATTTCATTTCAACTCCAACAAACTTTTTTTCTTAGACAATTCTTATCTGAATTTATAAATTTCGTAGAATTTTCAAAGTGTACGCGTGAATTCTTTGTTGAAATCGTTGAGTTGTCGTCAGGAGGATAGAAATCATCGCTCTAGAAACGTTACGTCGAGACGAAAAAGGTTAATGGGTTAAATATCACATAGTGTTGTAAGATTTTACGCGCATTACCATCCGCAAATTGTGGAAAGCCGTAAGCTTCACGAGTAGCAACATGGATTTGCGCGAGGTACTATCTCATTTCCATTAATGCGAGAACCTGAGAGAAATTAATTCCATAACGTTGTTAGTTGACTAATAAAAAAAAAAAAACACCGAAATGCTTTGAAGCAAGTCCGAGACAACGGCTTTTGTGCGTACTCGACGTTTACCGGTACGCCTCGCGATGTAGCTTCCTCCTACGACAAATCGCCCCATCCTCGTCTTTCATGTATTTCATTTCCGCTGGGAAAAAAATCCGGAATAGATACGACTCGCCACAAGAGTAAACCCTTATTTTTTTTAATTGGTCGAAAATAAAACATATGGAATATTAACCAAAATTTTAGATAGGAGGTGGGTACTATTTAAGTGGTACACAATAAAAACTACAGATATGAAGATTTTCAGAAGATTTTCAGAAGACAGCAGGTAACTTTTGAACGATATTGTACCACTGAAAACTTCCACACCCTTCACATATTTTTCAAGTATATTCATGAATTTGTTTCGGTTCGATAATGCTTTATTATGCACTCCTGTCAACTGTACATTCTCTTTAACGTTTTCATGTATTAATAAATATCGCGTCGATTTATTAATAAATGGAAATGAAAAATAGATTTTTACTCGTCTGGGTGTATTTTTATGACAAAGAAAAGAAGAGAGACGGTCGTACAATTGGTTCTGTTCATCTTTAGTTACTTGAGGATCTCTCGAGAGGACATTTAGAAGCGCGAAAGATTTCTAAGAAGACGAGGAGACGTGCTTGGAAGTTCGTGAAACTCTGCACGTTTATATGGCAAAGTGCGTCGTGTGTGCGTTGGATACGTGGGTAGGATACGATCGAGGCACGCATGGTCACGGTATTTGACCACCCCAGGCTCCCGGAATTATCGTGATCCATCTATCCGGCCTACAGAGTCGATACGTCAAACGTCGACTAAAGCGGATAGAGAGAGAAAGGAAAGAAAGCTTTTCAGCTTTTTCATGTAATAGATTTTTTAATTATACAAGTAACCTGTGATACTTGACGCGACGTGACATAATAAGATCCACCGAACAAGAGGTACAACAAATTTTTATCGCCTTTCATTTGGATATTGCGTCGAAAAAGAAATCATATTTACTAAGAAAGCTACAAACGATAGAAAATGATAAAAAAGTTTAATACTAATAAGATTGAAAAAGACCAAACTAGACTAATCGATTATGCAAGATAAGAGATTAAAACTAAATAAAAGATTGATCGGTATGGCTAGGAAAGAAAATAGAAAGAATTTCTGAGCTGAGATAATAATTGATCTTGATATTGAAGAAAAAAAAGAATGTGATTTCCTTTTTCTCGTCATATAATTTATATTCTTAAATGAACATCTGTTACGTTTGACGAAGCATGAACTACACGGCAACGACAACGACAACGACAACGACAACGACAACGATGACGACACGACAACAACAACGACAATGATTTATGTAACGTGATGGCATCGATCTGCGGATTATCTCATAGAAAGGGGAGAGGGGCCCAATTATCGTTCGTGGATATCGACCATCCGATATTTCGATAAGCTTGATTAGAATGTTGCACGATTAGCATGCGACGGGCCATGACAACCATTTAATTCCACTATCGGTCTCTCTCTCCCTCTCTCCCTGTCTCACACACATACACACACACACACACACATATACATTCTCTCTTCCTTGCTCTCTTTATCTATTTCTTACATCAGTGATTAGAAGTATTATCGACAGATTAAGAAACGTATAGAAAGTCGGGACACTTTTAGAACACTTTCTTACAAATTGATTTATTCTCCGTCGATGAAAGCTTTTCCTTTAGATTATTAATGTGAACGCGAAAACATTCATTTCCTTTCTCATCGTACCTTGGTAGATTTAATTTTTGGAAATATCGCAATCCCATTAGAGAATTAATGGATAACAGTTGATGTGTGCATTAGATGGTAATAGATATTAAATTAAAAGAACTATATGTGTTCAGTCTTTATTAAGCCGATATTCGGATAAATCCCGATTCTCAGTGTGGTAGGAAGTAAAAGTTTAAGAACGAGTACCGATTAAGGTTATCGCCTTAACGGGAAGCGAGCAAGCAGGAAACATCGTCGGCACGTATCTCCCTTTTCGCGAGATAGAAGGATCCATCGATGAACCTCACCGATGACCCAGGGTCCATTGAATATGTCCATGAAATATCTTCTCTATCGTACGATTTTCCATTTTTTCGTTTGTTTCTTTCTTATTTCAGTTCGACGTGCTCGATAAGAGAACGAGAAAGAGTATTTATTACATCTCGAGATTGGAGACCATACACAAGTCATATACAAATATAAAGATTCAACAAAGATACTAAATTCCGTGTATTTCGAAATAATAAAGAGAAATAAAGAGAAATAAAGAGAAATAAAGAGAAATAAAGAGAAATAAAGAGTAAAACAATTGTTATCCTTGGATGACGAAAAGATGATAAGGTAAAAAATATGAAACGTAATATGTAAGTCAAGACGTAGAGGTAGAGGTAGAGGTGCAATTTGACGAAATTGAAAAAACGACGCAGAGGGAAAGGGTGGTAAAAGGAGTCGAAAGGAAAAGGTTGGCGGAATCCGAGTAGGGAGAGAAGCGAGGGCGACATCCTCCCTGTGAGTCACGTCGTCGTTACACGACGATGCCGGTCGGGGCGTTAGCCGGATAAGCCGCTAACCCCATCCACCTGTTGCCCCTTCTTACGGGCTGCCGCGTTCGGAAGTTGGCCGTTCCTCCTCCTCCTCCTCCTCCTCCTCCTTCCTTCTTCGTTCTTCCTTCAAACGAACCATGTTTGGAAAGAGTAAGAGAGAGAAAGAAATAGCGAATACGCGCGCGAGTGTAGCTTAGTGTACGTTAAAAAGAGAGATGAAAGTATAGGGCCCCCTCGTTGCCCTTCCATCCTCCTCGAAGCTCTTGGCAAGGCCCCGACTCTTCTTCTCATCCTCTTCCCTTTCGAAGCCGACTCTTCAGCGGTCTGACGTGTTTTTTGCAAGTGCATACCTCCGAGCAGCTCCCGAAACAGTAGCCGGTACTCCAGTACAGTCCGGGCAAGTGAAAAAATCTTTTGGCCATCCCTACCGGTTCCTAGGCTAATCGAATCCTCGAGATATTCATGCAACTATTATAGCTTCTTTTCCTCTTGCAGATAGAAAGATCAAGGCGTTTCTTTTTCTTCTTAAATATTATTAATTTTATGATAGAGAATACATTGATAAATACATATGGAAAAATACGTTTCTCTTGGTCAGAATTAGAATAATAAAAGGAACAATATCTCACATAAGAGTTATTCACATAAGAGTTTTGTTAGTCAACGAGATTACAAGAGAAAGAGGATAAAGTGAGGGTAATGCAAATAGGCGACACGGATAGGCGGCACGGATAGGCGGCACGGAATTAGAAAGGATGACGGAGGGTTAAACGTTCCTCTCGTTTATGGCTCATTCGCGCTCTCGAATTCCTCGGAGCCGTCATCGAACGAGATCGTCGGTGCATTTCGCAGTTCGTGGCTTGCTTGCTTGCCTGAGCTTTTAAATGGCACTGACTGAAGTAAACCCCATTGCAAGGTTGCCTGCCTGCCTGCCTGCCTGCCTGCCTGCCACCGTGTAAGATCGTCGCATTCTGGACCCAGTTAACCCTCGTTGACACCATGGACGGCTTAGCCGTTAGTGTTAAGTTCAGTTCACTCATACATAAATCTAAGTCCGTGGTGCGCTTATGCCTTAGCAAGCCGCCACGTCAGAATTGAGCACGTGCTCAGATTTCATCGGCGACGACGCTTAGATCATCCGGCCGCTCTCTGCTCATCTAACTCCGAAATCTTCCAGCGAGATTCCTTCAACTGGAATCGGTAGGATCAAATTATTCATTTTTTTACAAGTTAGATCATTGAATGTCGACTACGTATTAAAAACATATTTCAAATATTACATTTGATAATAAAATAGTGGAGTTGTAAATTGATCGTAATATTCGGCTTTAAATTGCGATTACAGAGTCAAGCGTTGGCATTGACGCACAAGACGTCGCCACCTTCGAGACCCAGTAGCGTCTCGTCTTTACCAAGGAGTCCGCAGTCTCATCAGTCTCAACAGTCGCAGCAACAAAGCACCCCGCAACCCCCGTCGAGCACGCATCCTCACCAGTCGCAGACTCCCCTTGGTGCGTCCTCCCATCAGACACCGTTCTCTACTCACAGTCAGCACCCAAAGCAAGAAATTACTACGAGTCCGAAACAGGAAGGCTTTGACCTCAGTAAATCGGCCTCCAGCACCGGTGAGCGCTTTTTACATTTATTAACCATCTTTTACTTGTAAACATGTGTGGAACTAATTATATGGCAATTTTTTATTTTCGCATTTATCGTGACAGCGAAGTCATAGTAATTTGAACGTCTTTATAGGAACCCTAGATTTTCCAGCTCTATGCTCTTCTCTCTCTCTCTCTCTCTCTCTCTCTCTCGATGTCTTATTACCTGCGTTATCCTCGTACACTCCATTACACTTTGAGTTTCGGCCGACTGAACATCAAGTCGAACGTGGGACTCTACCGGCCATAAATTTTATCCTGAATTAAGTCACCTTTTCTAGGACAGGACCGTGTGAAAATCAGCTCTCGTCGTGTTTGCGAACTGTTATTCGGATTATCGTATTTGTACCATAAATGTGTTCAAAAAGTAAGAGCTTAAGATATCGGATAGAAATAATTTTATCAATGATAATTTCTCCAAGTGAAAACAATGTTCTTCAATTGAATGCTCCAGCTTAGAAAATTGGTTTGTAGGAATGATCACGGTCTCATTGTAAGATCGATCCAGTTTGATGCAAATGTATTTAGAAATGATGTGGAGCTTTGAGCGTCGCTCGTGGAATACTTCCGTCGAGAACGATGAAGACGCACGAACGCGTTCTCTCGCCGGAGGCTGTTAAAGCTCGTAAACGAGATAGACTATCAACGGAATTTCCTTGATCCTCGATAATGCTGTGGAAACAATTTGCGCGCGTCCGTTTGCCGGGAGGAACGGGAATCGTGTGAGTACCGACATACAAATGTATGGGACTCTCGCCATTCACTCGTTTACAAAAATATTCATATTCTTTTTAGACATTTTATTGAAATAACAGGAATTTATTCAACTATTTGCAAAACTCTTCTTTATTCATAGGAACGTAAAAATAAAATAAAGTAAAATAGAATATTATCGAGCCCTCTTTTATGCACTTTGTTATTTTTATGAGGAATGCTTTTGTTCATCGACGCTATGTCAGCTGGTTCTAGGATAAGAAAAAGAAGAAGAAGGTAGCGTCCTCCTTCCTCTATGCAAGGAAGAAAAGTACATATTTGACTTTGGAACCCTTCTCGCTCACCCTAACAATCCAGGCTATGAAGCTCGAGAAGGAAAAGACACGTACTTTCTAAATCTACGGATTGTCTAGGATTCAACCTTAAATCTCGAAGCAGCTTCGTAACTACTCCTCCTCATCCTTTTCCTTTTTCTCATCTTGTTATGCATACTGACTCCATCGGAAAAGATAGAAAAACTTTAAGCGCGAGGCTGGATTGATTGCCTTGAATGTCCTTGACCATTCTCGACGAATCAAATCGATCGGTATATCGTAATGAAACGGCGAGGAGACAATGAATTGGGCTTGTAAAATAATTCAAATGATCATGACAAGAGAAAAAAAAAAAGAATAAAAGGAAGTACGTAAATATATTTATTGATTTTCAGAACAATTGGATGCATTTTTTATGATTTTAATTGCATTAATTCCAGTGAAATTCAAATGGATCAGCAGTAAAAATGATTATCAAAGATAATTAGTCGAATTTGTGAAACGATTATATTTCTAATTAACTTACATGAGTATTATCAACTTAACTACTGGATTATAAAAATTCCAGCATGAAATTCAAAAACACCCTATATAGGAGTGAAGCAAGCAAGATACACATATGCGCACAAACGCACTACTACTATCGAGGATAGGAACGGGGAAAACGTCTTCCTTTCTTCCGGCACGGTTATCCGACCGTTTGGAATTAGGATAATCGTGCGAATGCGCGCGTATTTCATTCGGATTTACCTGTTCACGTATGTGTCCGCGCGAATGTGTTAGCAGCGTGTGTATATATATATATATATATATATATATATATGCGTGAACACGTATGTATCGAAAAGAAGATTAAATACTAATCGATAATTATATTTTCTTTTTCCTTCTCTTTTTACATNGTTTGGAATTAGGATAATCGTGCGAATGCGCGCGTATTTCATTCGGATTTACCTGTTCACGTATGTGTCCGCGCGAATGTGTTAGCAGCGTGTGTGTATATATATATATATATATATATATATATGCGTGAAGCTGAAGCAAAGGGAAAGCAAGGGCGATACGGAACAGGAGGGACTACGAAGAAGAACGAAGAGGAGGATATTGTGACCCTTACGAACTAATCCGGATTAAATTGGAATCCCTGGGTATGCGGCTAGGCGAGTTGCGAACACGCAGCCACTGAGCGCCATCGTCTTGCGCCATACGATCGTTCTCATTACGCCATTTAACCCTCGCGAGAGATCGGCTTCTGGCTTTCGAGACGGCCTTCAAGGAATAACGATTCTCTATCTTCCTTTTATTCCTACTTATTATCTTTGTCATTTTTCATTTATTATTTCATTTATTCTATGAAATCACTAACTATGTTTTATGTAAAGGGTTAATGTAAAAACGTTATTATATTTCTAGGAGTCATGTCTATGCCATATGCATTATACTTACTTTATAATAAGGAACAGATGACCTTGTAGATTATTTGAAACCGATTGAGATAAGGAATCGAATAGTATCTCGTTAGTACTGGTCATCCTTTTATATTTGATCTGTCTACTGGCAGGTGCGAGACAGCAATGTATTGTCGCGAGTAACGCGTGTCTCACGTTTCATACGTTGTACAATAGGCATAGATAGAACATGATAGAGAGAGAGAGAGAGAGAGAGAGAGAGAGAGAGAGACGCGGTCCAGCGTCTCCAGTACAAGATCGATCGCCATTTAAAGCCCTTGCTTCGTCGTGGTCTTCGAGCGTGATTAACGACGCTCGGTTAACCCTTAATCGATCTATGCGTATTCTAGGATACATCGACTTACGGCCAGCATTACAGCATCCGATCGGTCCACGTCGTTAACGAGTCCGTGCCAATCGTCCATAATGTATGACATATGTATATATTTCTATTATATGTGTATATGAACTCGCGGCTTCATTTCGGTGTTCATAGACGAAAATAATCCCCGTTTACTTTAATCAACAAATTTTGTCATTTTTATTTATATCGTATCACGTCACCCGGTAGATAGTTAGGTATACAGTGATGTAGCTTACGAGCACAATACACAAGTCAAATGCAAAATCGATAATCGTAACTCGCAATTTTGACCTAGGTGAGAAAGAGAATCCTATTGTATCATGGTTTCTTCTTTCTTTTTTTTTTAACTTGGCTATCTCGCAAATTTTGACAAGTTAGATAGTCAATTTCAAAGAGACAGGACATTTTATTCTTTAAAGGGGATAACAGGATATCGTGGCAAATTTCTACAAGAACGTGTTGCGAATGGATGATCAAAATAGTATTAGGACCTTGAATAAGTTCACGCTGTTTCATCAAAGATGGCAATAGCAGTGCTCCGTGCTTGAAATTTCGACATGCAGAGACTGGTTTCGACGCTTCAAAAATAATGATTTTGAACTTGAGGATAAAGAACGTTCTGGCGCACCAAAAAAATTGTCATGACACGTGTGAACTACTGCTTCAACGGCAGAAAAGAAAAGGTTTTTTGCATCGTATCGTGACTGGCGATGAAAAATGGATACACTATGATAATCCAAAGCGTAGAAAATCATGAGGTAAGCCTGGCCATGCATCAACATCGTCCGCAAAACCAAATATTCATGATTCGAAGCTTCTTCTCTGTATTTGGTGGGATCAGCAAGGTGTAATTTATTATGAGCTGCTCAAACTGAATGAGACTATCACGGGGGATCGCTATCGACTTCAATTGATGCGTTTGAGTATGCGTTTGCTAAAAGAAAAACGGCCACTATACGAGAAGAGACACGACAAAGTGATTTTGTTACATGACAACGGCCGGCCTCATGTTGCAAAACCAGTGAAAACCTACCTGAAAATGCTTCGATGGGAAGTTCTACCCTACCCGCCGTATTCACCTGACATAGCCCCTTCCGATTTTCACCCATTCCATTCAATGGCACATGGCTTAGCTGACCAGCGTTTTCATTCTTACGAAGAAGCTAAAAAATGGGTCGATTCTTGGATAGCCTCAAAAGACATGTCGTTTTTCCAACGCGGAATTCATATACTGCCAGAAAGATGGGAGAAAGTGGTCTCTAGTGATGGGAAATACTTTCAATAAAACGTTTTTGTCCCTTATATTTTAAATAAAGTTTTTATTTTGTAAAAAAAAACTGCGAGAACTTATTCAAGGTTCTAATATATTTGGATCGTTTAGACTGGTTTTGAAGGCGTTTGATGGTACACCCGTTATATGACGGGCCGCAATGCCGTGGAATACGCGGGATACGGCTAACGCGCGAGAGCTGTGCAAGAGGACGAAGAGGAGCGAGGAGAGGAATGGAACGGTGACCGCGCGGAAAGGGCCGAGTAAGAGAGAAGGGTGTGTACGAAGGGACCAAGCGAGAGAGAGAGATAGAGTTAGGTGGATAGGGGGGATGGTTAGGATTAGCTGAGTTGTGTGCGCTGGATTTCGGATTTGGACGACGGGCCGCGCACACACGACCAATAATCCCGGATTAATCCTGGACTTGCACACACACACACACACACGCATTGAGTGCACGTGAACGGTGATGGAGGTGCAACGAGAGAAAAAGAGCCTATGGAGGTTCAGAGTAGGATAAAGAGCACGTATAAATCGACGGATATACGTGTACGAATGTGTGTGCGTATCTCTGTATGGGAGACAGAGAGAGAGAGAGAGAGAGAGAGAGAGAGAGAGAGAGAGATTGAAAGAGTATATGTATATATTCGTTCATTTATTTATTCTTTCGTATGTATGGAAAATTCAATCGTAGGGATAACACATCGATTGAATTATTCGGGAGGTCATGCGAGAGTTCCGTTTACCGAATAAAATGCTTCTATCTGGGAATGTATATTCGTTCATATAATTATTAGATTTGTCGATTCACCCAAGAGAGAAAGAGAGAGAGAGAGAAAGAGAGAGAGAGAGATAGAGATATTCGTTCCATCCTACTGTCGTACTACACGCAGACGTCTCAAATGTTGTGTTTGTTTGAATATACATCAATCTATGTGTAACTATTCTAAAAAAAGAAATATAATTGAACTGTAATTTATGTGATACACTTGTTGGACAAAGAAATTTGTAGAAAATACGTAACCATAAAAATAACACAAGTGTGAATCTGAAACTTTTTAAATCTATATTTGATATGAAACTTGAGTTCAGTGTCACGCGTTAACATAGAGATACCGTGTACACGCAAATTCCTACTCATGCAGGAAGAGATTCAGTATTCGACATCGCACGTCATTCGAGGCAAAGTAAGAGAATGTGTCGATGTGTGCTTCTACATGTATGCGGGTGTCTGGTTACGTGCGTGCGCGCGTGCGCACATGTGTCGAGCCAACGAAGATCAGGTGTGCTAGCGAATACACTAATACATCTATATAGAGACATATACACAAGCGCAGCAGAGCGGCTCTCCCAAAGATAATCCCCGCGAATATAGAGACCGGATAATCCCCGGAGAGGGCCGTCTCTCTCTCCCTACATATACGATCGCGAATGTCAACGTGTGTGTATGCTCGTCCATGTGACTCTCACTTATACTCCAAACGCGGATGATGGCTCCGTACAAAAGGGCGAGGGACGCGAGCGGCTAGAGGGGATGAGGGCCGGGAGGACTATGGCAGAGCACACAAGGTTTAGAGGCTAAGCGGCTCATCCCCCAGGAAGCTTTACATCCCGCCCTGATACGAACGGGAATTCTACGAACGATTCGAAAGATATTACGTCTGTGTATACGATTCTGCGCACAATCTATCTTTCACTCTCTCTCTCTCTCTCTCTCTCTNCTCTCTCTCTCTCTCTCTCTCTCTCTCTCTCTCTATCTATCTTTTCCTATTGTTTCTGCGTATCCTTTTTAGATATATTATACAATAATATATTTTACATCTGTAGATAATTTTTGTATATCTCGTAATATTTCTCTGTTTTGGAAATTATAGTAATCTTGCATTTATTCTTATTTTCGTTCCAACCAAGTATCTTTTTATTCGCTTATAAATTTTATAATCTTACTTAAATTCGTTTGAAATTTCTTTTCCTTTTTTTCAATATCAAGTAGAAGACTACGGTTCATTTTTTAAGTGTCATTTGTACAAATGAAATCTGAAGGGGAAAAATGATTTAGCTTGTAAAAAAGGCTACATAAAAGAAATGATTTTCGGCAGAGAGAACAGAGAGAAGGGAAAAGAAGAAAAGACGAGGTTGCGTATGTGAGCGATCTTAATTCTGGATTATACGAACCCAGATTCCTATAATCCTAGCAGGCCGTCGCCCGAAAAGAAATCCTGGGATTAGAGAGTCGAAGAGCAAACCGACCATGCCTGACGATAAATCGCCGGATAGTAAGACTTAGGATTAACCGATTCTAAATGTTCTCGCTAACGTTTATAAAAAACTTTCACGACGTTTTAAGAAATAATAAGCAAAGCAAAGCAAAGCAAAGCAAAGAAGACAAATTTTCAAACTTGAAGGGCTTTGCAGAAACCTGAAACGAATATAAGACTTATCAATTTTTCCATTAAATATTATAGTATTAACAACTCCAATAATGAATTTATTAATTAGTATTTGAGAAAGCCTTGAATAAAAAGTGTTGGTATTTGATAGAGAACACATATCGTATGATTAAGAGTATAACAATTGTCCAAAGCCGCGAATAACTTCCCATGAGAATATCGTTGCGAATTTCGAGTGTCAGGATAACAGAAGACCGAGGGGAGAATACGAGGAAGAGGAAGACACGCGAAGGTCCTTTCTGGTATGGTCGTGGTAGTCCCATTGTAGCCTGTTGCGTTTACTGTGAGTGGTAGGGACTGAGAGAGAAAGAAACGTTCAAGGACGCTCGAAACTACAGCAGTGTCTGAAGTGCATGTGAGAGATCTCTCATGGATATATCGTCTCTTTATCCTTTCAGCAAGAAGACCGGGATAAGGAACGGACGAGTAAATCAGGATCTCAGAAACTATGAAAGTAGAATCCTTGCAAAGGTAGCAGCCATAACAGGCAGGATATAAAGGCCTGATCCTCGTGGATTTCTCGACTTCCCGATTTTCTCTTGGTCCTATATCAAAGCTCTTCCCGCGCGTCCTTTAAATCATGTCCTGCGTTCCTGATTATCAAGGGTCATACGCTACCCTTTTTTACCTTGCCAAATTTCCTTCTCTATATATTAAATATTGAATATTTACGCATAGAAAGAGTAATGAAAATATTTATAATCACGCGTCAACGTGAATTTCAAATGAACGAAAATTTCTTTGATCCTTTTCTCGCTCGGTCGATTTGAAAGAATCTCTTTTTGGAAAGAAGATTTTGCTTACGATCGAACGATCATTTCATTCCAAAGGCAATTGAATTTTATATATCGAAGGGAATACGAATTCTCGCGCGCGAGGAAATAGTAGTCCGTTTTGAAAATTAATTTTGAAGTAATACATAGGGCCGAGAACGATTCCATAATACATATTTTAATAATTTTTATCCGGCTTACAAGTTCTCCTCATTTAAATGTAGAGAGTTTATCGTTGCGATGCCTCCTCGCGATTCTATAAGAGCTTTAAAATAAAATCGATAAACGGACGCGTATAATGACGGCGATAACGATAATAGAATGCCCATATACAAACATACACGTACATACTTACGTAGGTACGCATTACGTGAAAATTATTTTATAAATTACATTACTTTTCGGCGTATTAATTTCTTCGCCAGCTCGCTACACAGGATTACCCGTTAATCACGTTACAATCGGCTTAATCGCGTCAATATTATAATAGTAGCGTTTCGTTGTAAAATCGAAATCATGGACACGGATCTATCGATCAAAATATCTCTATAGAAATATGTATTGAAAACAATAAAAAAAAAAAAAAAAAAAAGAAAAAATAACTAATATACTTATAATTATTTTATTAAGCACGTTCGATGATCTAAAGTTTCAACGATAATCAGAGAACATTTTCACATGGGCACCTCTCATTTTCTCGTTAAAACAAATACCCAACTCGATCGCACAATTGCCTTCGAGTAATTCCCTTTCCCATTTTTGTTCACACCCTCCACACTCTTCACAATCTTTTTTATACTTTTTCAATATGGAATGTACCGTTAACGAGTTGGTTGCATGGTTACTGGATTGGTTATGGATGCTGCGATCAATGTCCAGCAATTTGTAGGCCTACAAGAGCATCCCATTACCAGGAGCGTATATCCTTGACGAAAGCTATTCGAGAAGATCCCTTGGAAGAAGCAACAAAGCTCTCCTGTCCTAATACCGTTGGATTTGAGTGCGTTGTATGTTAGTAATAAATGGGCTATGAGTATATGCCAAGCGAGGATGAGAAGAAATATTTTTCTACAACTAAAAATATGCAAATGTGGTCCTTTGTTCGATACCTGTTGGCTTATCTTTAGGATTAGGATAACAAGAAAGAGTAAGAGGATGATACTTGCCATCTACTTCGCGGACCCTCGAAATGCCCCGTGACCCAAATAAGGGCTTTTGTAGGACCCCGGTGATCAGGAAAGTAGGATCGCAAGACGAACGGTTATCCTTACGCACTTGCTATACCCGTATACGCACCCTTTCTCGTTGCCCTTCCCCCAACCGAACCTTCCTTCGTTGTCTCCCGAAGGACACAAGCCAAAGACCCCACCAGGAATCCTGTTCGATGCCTATGCTTCCCTGCTAGTTGTTTACGCATGGAGGCGGTAAAAAAATTCCCATAACTGCACCCACCACTTCTCTCGTCGAAAGGATGGGAGGAGTCAGGATGTTCCTTTCATCCACCTTTCTCTACAAACAAATCTTCCTTTACTATCAAATAAAAAATATTATTATATGCTTTCCAATTTGTTCAGAATAATTTCTATTGCATCCTATATTAAATGCACTTATTACAAATTCATTTGATCCATAAATGCATTGATTTTCAATTGTTATGAAAAGCTAAATAAAATTCCTTTTCTTTCGTAGAATCGTTATTTAAAAATACTCGCTCGTATCTATTGTTTATTGCATTATCATCGAGGAAATTATTTTCCTTATCGATCACGAATAAGTTTGATGATCGATTATACAATACAAAGTCGATCGATGCTTTTTAAAATAATCATCCGACTAGCGTTATCGGCTTTCGGACGTTCGTATCAAATTAATTATCATGTTCCCATCTTTCCACCTACTTCCGGACTAGTTAATCCCCTCGATTATATAATCCAGCCATTTAGGACTTAAACTCACTAATCCTCAGAGCGTCATCGCCAAACAAAACGTCAGGGTTACGTAATCTTTGAAGATTGCTTGATCTAGGATTACAGTGGAGACAGCTTTGAGGTTGTAAGAACATATTTTTTTTCCCTTATATTTCTTCTTCTTCTTCTTCTTCTGTACTTTTCATTGAGAAGAAACTTACGAAATATTATTAGACTTTAAACTAAAGGATTACCTCGAAACCAGATAGAAATCGATTTATACATTTCTTTTCAAATAATCAATCTAAATGTTACGTAAAATATGACACTTGAGATAATCCTTTTAATATTTTATACAACAGGACATCGTTTTAAATAAACATAATATTGAGAAACAAAATGAAAGGGTGATCATAGCAGGATGGTCCTAACCTAAACGCTAACATGTTCTCCTGATACCATTGTAGGTATCCTTGTCAGAAATTTGTCTATAGAGAAAGCAAGGATGAGACGAATCAGATGAAAATATATTTGTCGAATCCCTCGAAAGTAATAACTAGAAGTAGAACGCGCTACTCTTCAGCTCTTCTGAAAACCTCGGACAATATCATACCTCCAACTCCAAAAATGCAATCCTGATCATTAAGAAAGGCATAAGGGTTAACCTGTAAACGCCCATTGGCCGTGCTGACTATTTGACTTTGCTTTAGGGAGAGATCGAATCAGCAACGTCAATGATGGCGTTTGCTTACCAACCTAACAAGATGTTCTCCTAGTTACGGAGTAAACAATCCTCGTCTACTGTCGTCCAAAGAATGATTCTCTTCTTCTAACGTATCGAATATCACTATACCACCCTTATTTGTGCATTTTCATTCAAAACTGTTGACTTTCTTTTTGGTTTTTTATCCAAATTTCTGCTATAATTACATTTAGATGACGTCTATGAAATTCTAATTTACTTCTAAACATTGTATTTTGAATATAATTACGAAATACAACGATGTAGGTCAAAAAGTGACCCGTTCATCAAAATTAACACTTATAGCTTGTCTATTACTCTTTGAATAAGAGAGAGGGAAATACGTATGAACGTATGAACGTATGAACGTATGAACGTATGAACGTATGAACGTATGATACGTATGAACACATTGAAGGATATTACAAATTTAATTAATTCTATTATCCATTCTACAGCGATTGGTCTATTAGATCATCACTGACACCTTTGTTCGATGGACAATAGCTTCAATCAGATAATCCACAACTATTTGATTAATCGAATCGCACTCATTGATAAATGAATGAGTCTTGTGCCGGGCTATACTCTCTCTCACTCTCTCGCATAACTAATAATACCTATTCTTGCGACGTAATAGATCGAACCAATGCATAATAATATTCATATAGTAATTGATGCGCTCTACGGGAGCCTTTTGATTGGCTTAATAGACACTTGGCTAGTCGCACCAATGATTTTTTCCACCTATTCTTAAACAATTAGACAGGAAAATGAGCGAGTTCCGGACTAGTTTTTGTCTTTTGTCTTTTGTCTTTTTTCTTTTTTCTTTTTTCTTTTTTTAACGGAAAAACTACGTTTACACAAAGTATTCTTTGGAAAGTGTTAAGGACCGTTTAAGTATATATCGTACGCAAGAGCGTTCGTACGACAAGAAGGTTCGTTTAGAATCCTCCTAGTGACTCCTGAAAGTTTCTGCTCTCCTGGGACGGAGAGGTCACACGGTAGCCTTACCCGCATTCCCGTGGGATTTCATCGGATTCCCTAACGAAAAGGACGAAGATAGTGAAACACGAACGACACGCTTCTGGACTTGCAGGATAGACGAGTGAAACGACGAGGACGACGATGAGGACAACGATGAGGACAACGATGATGACAAGGATGATGGTAACCAAGCATTAACTCAAGGACGAATAATCTAGATCCATGTTTTGTCTAGCCATCGGCGATTTAGTAAGGGATATACGGTCTTTGGGTTACCAGGATGCCAGGATATCGAAGGATCCGCCAAAATTCTTCTTCTTTCTCGCCTACGTCCAACATATTGCTTGTTGACACTGAGCTGAAGATTCCAGGAATCCTGGGAGATTCGGGAGAAACTCATTTATGTAGTCCTGATAGGAAAAATCCTATGAAATCTGGATAAATCCGTGTGAACTAGATGAATGGATGAGTTCAATCCTGTACATTAAGAGTGTTCTTCCTTCTCTTTTACTATCTTTAATTTCATACGAATAAGAAAAAATCGAACAAGTTCAATCTCAGAGTTGTTAACGATATAACATAACGCATGAAATTAATTACATGTGTTAAGATTTGTCTCTATGTATTTCCTTCCTATAAAAGTAAAGGATATACGTTTGTAAATAATTATAAATTTTCGAAAAATTTGACTTTAATAATTGAATGAAACTTTAGAAGGATTCAGGATTCTCTCATTCTTTCTTTCTCTTTCTTTTTCTCGGAGGAGTCGTCGAAGAACGTTAGTTATTGTGGAGAAAGAACGGACACCGTAAAGATTCCTAAACTCCTGGTAACAAACCCCCTAAACTCCGTTCTAAATCAATCGTCCTTTTCGTAGGGTACGCATGCCTGATCATCCTTACCCCATAAGGTCCTGTTACCGAAAGCCCTTCGAATTCAACGGAAATATCGGTGAGATGGCAAAGCGATCCTGGAAGGAACCGAATGCTTTTGGCTCCTTTCATGCTTTCCTGTTGATCTAAGGATTCGCTTATCCTTGCGTGCTGGATCGACTCTCTCGAGAATATCTATCTACATTTTATCCTAATTGCAGGTGCTTGTCCTTTTTTTATTTCTCAGCTTTAAATTAACGAATATAAGTATCTTGGATATTTTTTATTTCAAATATTTCTATTCCTCTGGACAATCTCGAATAATCTTATGCGAGAATAAGGATAATAAGTAGCTTATGGGATTAATAAGGATCTGGTTTACGTAAATGAATAATGTATAAATAATTTTTGTCCTCCAACAGTACAATGTTTTTTAACTTGTAATCTTCAAATCAATCTTCATTAAAATCTATTATTTGGATTGTTTTTAATTAGGGCATTTAATTTATTATGAAAATCAAAGATCTCGAATTTGAAAAATTGAACAGTAACAAAAGTACATTGTCGTAAAGAAGAAGAGGAAGAAATGGACTTTACTTAAAATTAATCCTCGATTCTCAAAGAGGTTAAAAACTAATCCGAGCTTAAGGCTCGCGACGCGCTACGAAAATTCGATGGAGAGCCAATTGACGGCACGAAGAAAAAGAACAAGAAAAAGAACAAGAAAAAGAAAAGGAAAAAGAAAAAAATAACAAAAGAAGAGCAAAGAGAAAGGCGCAAGAAGAAAAAAAAACCGGAACGAGATCTTAATTCCGTCGAATAGGGATCCCTACCTCGCAAATCTCTATCTTCCTGCTTAGCTATGGTATGGTGGTGGTTGTGATGGTGGGGGAAAAGGATCCAAAGAAAAAGATAGAAAATAAAATGTATTTTTATGACCTGAAACCGGTATGGGAAAGGGCCGCGGTGCACCGGAATAAATGCAGTCAAGAATTACAAAAGATTACAGGTTAAGAATAAAGTAATGAATGAATCTGATGAAATAATAAACAACGGGAAGAAGGAAATAAGAACGAGACCATGAATTGTAAATAAAGTATAATAAAACATTAAAATAAAGAATTTTAAAATTAGCAAAGAAAATAAAACTCAAACAAGATGATGGCTCCAGCTGGAAACGAGTTTAGTGAATACATTTTATATCACTCGAATTCATTTGACGTATATATATAGCAAATTCGATAATGCATTTGAACTCTTCATGAAAATATACAAAAATTATTAAATCAAGGAAATTATGCAGGGATTTTATAATAAAAAAAATGTATTGAAAAAATAAAGAATAAATGTCACTGGTTAGAATGTAAAATGCAATACAATAAAATTATTGGGAAGAAGGGAAGAAAAGGAAGAAAACGAAAGGTAAATAATTTCCCTCCGGATCGACCTGGTTAAGATTCATAATTTATGATCTTGGGAGTAATCCTAGATGGGAGTGAGGGGTCAGTCGAACGGAGAAAGATGCGTGGATGAAAAAGGGAGACGAAAAAAGGTAGACACGGATAGAGTGAAAGAGCGCAAAAGAGGATGGGAGAGAGAGAGAGAGAGGAGTTAGGACTCATCCTTTGATCCGGGATTTATTTAACTACGATAGCAGAGCGTGGGCTTATCCCGGGGGAGGTTTTAGCCGGCAAAGGGGCGCGCTATTGATTTTTAGCTGGAGGATTAAAAGCGCACTTCCGTAACACTATACTATGGCGCACGCACATGCACATGCCTTTCGTTCGTTCCTCTTTTTTTTTCCTCCTTGTCTCTTGCCTCTGCTTTTCGTTATATTTTTTCAAAGCTGGACACACTGTTTCGTTTTATAATTTTCCTCTTTTTTTTATCTACTTTCCCCCCCCCATCCCATATCTGATAAGCCAGGATAATATACGCGTTGCTTTTGTCGAGCGAAATGAAAGAAAAAAAAAAAAAAGAGAAGACCCCCGTGGAAGGAAGTTAAAGCATGCGAGATAACGATCTTGCCAAGCTTATCTCTAGCAGTACTTTCGAAAGGAGGTCAGACCGACTTGCCAAGAGCAAGTGGAATTTCACACTTTCTCCATTAAACGACCTAAAATCAAATAAGCTAAGGATCAAGCTGTACGAAGGAGATCACTGCGCTTGGCTTTGCATCCTCTATTTGAGATACACATTTTCCACTTTCGTTATCCATTTTCTTTTCTCCCAGTCAATCTTGGATCAAAGTGCAACGAACTTACGGACCGAGCTTCAAATCTAAAAGCAAACAATTGATCGAACTGAGGTGCTTGATAACAAAAAATGTCCTAGGCTGAGAAATGAGAATATATAGTATAGGTGAGCGTGTGTGTGTGTTGTGTGCATACGCAAACACGATGCACCGATCAAGCTGGCTTTAGGAATACGTTACCGTCATCGTCGTCGTCGTCGTCGTCGTCGTCGTCGTCGTCGTCGTCGTCGTCGTCGTCGTTGTCGTTGTCGTTGTCGGTGGTTATCTTCATGGGTCAGCGCCCACGGCTGTTGGCTTAATCTTCAGCTGCCAAGGAGAGAAAGAAAGAAAGAAGGCGAACAAGAGTGAAAGAGTAACAGAGGAAGACGAAGGGTCCATACGCGCTTATCTTTATCCGATGCTCGCCCGTCGACGAGCGTTTCTCGTTTAACTATTCTTTTTTCTCTTTTTCTTTTCTTACTCCTGAAATCAAGCGAACGATTATGCTACTCGATTTAATCCAATCGCTAAATTTTTATTATTACCCCGACTTACTGATGCGTCATCTCTTTTTCTCTCCTATTATCCTTGTCTCTTCCTTTCTATCTATCATTTTTTTTTTTTTATTTTCCCTCCTCCCTATAAGCAATAATAATGAATTAATTATTTAATTATCATCACGCTAACGTCATTCTCGTGATTCTTATTTAACTTCGTTTGTTTGTTGCATATTTTCTTTCTACGATAATTAACTTCATTCTTAGTTTCAGTATTTTTTATTTCTGTTCTTTTCTCGAGATGATTGACTTTGTTTTCAATTGGACATTTGCCTCATTAAAGTTACATTAAAGTTAAATTAGAATTTGTTGTCACTCGTAGGATTTGCGTTTTGATTTATTGATCGAAACAATCCAGAATGAATCCCGGTCTATCTCTTATTTAAAGTAGGACACGATCGATACTATTCACCTTTCTCTCTTTAATAAAGATCGCTTTAATTGACTCGGCGAACTGCTCGATAATCGTTAGGTTAGTTTTAAATCGTGTTCGGGTAATTAGCCAGGAATCAAGGAAAAACAGTGTAGAAGATGAAGAGTAAGAGTAAGAGTAAGAGTAAGAGTAAGAGGAAGAGGAAGAGGAAGAGGAAGAAGAAGGAAGAGTAGAGAAGATCGTTCAAGTAATATGATCTAGTAGAATGTACAAAGTGAATCGCAATGGCCGCCAGCAAATAGTGCGTACGTCCCTGCGAGCACGAGCCGTGTAAATCGTATTAGGGATTATTGCACGATCAAAAATATCCCCGAAGGATAATCCTCGAAGGTAGTAGCTATGTGTGAGTGGTATTAGCTCGGACGTGTATTATGATGCGTGTAGGTATACGCCGATCCCCTGAAAACCCCTATGGCCTCGCTCGCCACCAGCATACCTATCTATCTCTATCTTTCTCTCTGGCAAACATTGTAAGAGAGTATGTGTGTGCGTTTGTGTGTGCGTATCACCGCTACGTCGACCTCGGCGAAAATCCACGCCTCTGCATCCTGCTTTCGATTTATCTTTCTCTTCTTTCAAACGTGAGAGTACGCGCGAGCGCAAACAGGTGATGCAACCCTGATGCAAGGGTTGCATTTCGACTATTTTACATTATTTTCTTCCCTCTTAACCTTATTTCCTGTATCCACCTCTCTCTTTTTTCATACAAAATGCCGAAGCAAGAAAATGTCAACTATTTTCTAACAATAAGTTGAACTGCTTTCTCTAATCATAATTAATTCATATTTGGTCGTTGACAAAAATATGATTCATACAATTTATTAAAGTATTATTTGAAAATGAATATTTTATGTCCAATGGGAAATCTTAGCAAAAAAGGAACATTCGACTTTTCTAATTTTATTTTCATTTAATAACACGCTAAGATATTGTCGCGTGCATGTACATAGTCAAAAATAAGGGCTCGTTTTAAGGTACACAAAGATATTCATTTCTTTTCCAAAAGACTTTATTCTCTCCTTTCTCCGAGAACAATCTTCTTTAGAGTTTATTCATTAAGACTTCGTTATTCGTTGAAGAGACGTATTCTTTTGAAAAATTGAATTAATCCTTCCTGACCAGATATTGCACTCAGTTGTCCTATTTCAACAAGAAGAATCAACATTCTTTTCTTTCTTACTTTTTTGCATTTAAGAAAAAAACTTTTCTCTTCGAGCATTGTTGCAAAATCTCTCATTCAGATGCAAGAAGGTACCCCAACTTGGAGATCCAAAAATAAAAAAGGCAAGAGTAATAATAATAAGAAGAAGAAGAAAAATAGAAGTAAAGACATAACGAGTTTCAAGAAATTTTCGTAGTTCGTCGTAACGACGTCAACGTTGTTGTTATTTATTACATTCTATCTAAGTAATCAAAATGTAATAAGTCGACGCATTATTCTCCGCTCGTTGTCGCTTGAGAATAATTAATTATTATTTATAGGGCTAGTAGCAACGATCAATTCGTTCTCCTGGAATCGATCAACGCGTCTCGATTGAAAGGAAGCTGCAAAAGTAGTAACGTACTCGTTATTTCTTTCTTACTCTCTCATATAATCAATGAGAAAAGAAAGAAACAATAAAAAGAAAAAAAAGACAGAAATAAAGAAAGACAGAAAGAAAGAGACGTCTGCTCGCGTTCGACGTGCACCGGCAATCCTATTTCTTTCTTATGCAAAATCTTGGAGCTGCGCGTAGCGTGTTAAGGGATTAAAAGTCTGCTCTATAGGGTCAGCCGAAGGCTTAGTACTCCTAACAAGATTAGCCTAAGATGCCGAGTCCGCATACCCCGAGGATTACACATTATGTATTCACCTGGATATATTCACGCAGAGTAAGAGAGTAACAGAGAAAGAGGGGGCAAGGGAAGGGAGAAATATCTAGTTCGTGCCTCTCGGATATATGTAGATACGATGTCTTCCTTCAACGACGACGACGACGACAACGTTCTTGTCTTCCTATAAGAAGAACTTTCTCTACTTAATCTAAATTGATTCTTTTCTCGAGCAATGTGTTTCCAAAATATAATGATTTCGCATATAGTTTTCACGAAGCAGCCGTACGTAAAAGAATTCGTTTGAAAGCATTGTAATAATAGAAGACGCTTAGAGTAGCGAGATCCTATAACGTGCTGGAAGAAAGAGAGCATCGCTGAGGGGGAGCCTTATCTTTCCCTCGTCGACTAGTACTCTATTTCGAGGCCGAGATACCAGAGTTCATTCTATCTCTTTCTCTGTCTCTGTCTTTCTATTTTTCCAAGTACCACCTCTCTCTCTCTCTCGCTCTAACGCCTTTTGATTATAACAAAAACGAGAAAGTCTAAACGAACGATGACTGAATAAGAAAGAAGAAAGTCCGAGAGAGATACGGAGAAACGAGCATTGAGTAATTGTCGGCTTACGTCTGTCAGATCGTCAAAAGCTCTCCCTCTGAAGCAACCGTGACGACCAAAAATCGAGATAAGCTTACGAATCCTCTACCCTATCTTCTTTGCCATTTCTCCTCATGGAAATCGCGAGTTTTCCACTTCTCTTCTCTATATTAAAGAAAGTGAGAGAGAGAGAGAGAGAGAGAGGAATGTACTTAAACACACTTGAAATATCTTTTTAACTCTCCTAATATGCTTGAACTTTTCGATCATCTCTTTAAACGTGGATCATGTTCTAGTTGAAAGATAAATTCAAATCTAATAAGAGAAATTATCGCGATGAGATGAACGTCAAACGCATTAGGAAGAATTATTTTCGTATGAGTTATCGATCGATCTTCTTTTACATATACATATATAATCGAACGGGAGCTCGCGAATAAATGTATAGTATATATACTGTGATAAGAAAATAAGTTGGAACACTGCATTTGTTCCTGTTCCCTGAGAATAGAATAATGCCCTGGCAGCCACTGATTCCGTTTGCAGTTGGGGCAATTAGAATTAATAGCTGTTTTTATTATATCTTTTTCATTTCTATTATATAATATGTTATAAAAGTTTTCAACGAAAATTCGATACATCGAAAAGAACTTAAAATCAATTCTTAAATCGCATAAGTTGGCAAGCAGGAGCAAATAAGGTGAAGAAAGAAAAAGTTTTCTAAGATGATAGAGAGTGAAAGATAGAGAAACATAGAAAGATGAGACAAGACAAGACAAGACAGACAAGACAGACAAGACAGACAAGACAGGACGAGACAAGACAAGAGAGGAAAAGGATAGAGCAATCCAAGGATGGTAAGAGTAAGTGGTGGTTTTGGCAAGGGGATGCTCTGATGCGATTTTACGCTGGATTTGCTTAAGATCTCCGCTAAGGAGCCCTTTAACCCTCCCCTTTTACCCTTCCCTGGCCTTTACCCTTCCATCACGCTATCTACGCGTTCGTGGCTTCCTTCATCTTTACTTACTTCGGTCACTTCTCATCGGCAATTCTCCTTTTTCATCCAAAATGCCACAATAGAGTAAAATTATTATCGATCTAAGTGAATCATTTATTTGCTATTTCTTTTCGGATCTTTGTTTCAAAGATATCCAGTAAGATCGTATAACATTCTGTTGAGATTGAAGGATAATCCTTGAGCTCACCTTCTCCTCTCCTTTGAACTCTCAAAGTTCCGTACGCAAGTCGGCCTTCGATCTCCCTAAATATTTGAGATCCGTCCGAGCAAGTGGAATAGCTAAATCCGACGTATTCCTTGGACGGATGGACGATAGGGAAAGCGGCGCTCGTAGGGGTTGGGGTGGTTCAGGTTTTGCGTTGGAAACCCTCACGGATTAGAAGCGTTCGTATTGCGCACGTATATCCGTGTTTTAAGGATGCTCGCGCATACACACGGCTCTATGCAAACCCTTATGGCTTAAGCTAAAGGCTAAGGCTCTCCCTTGAGATTACTACGTCATTCTGCAGGACTCTCCAGTCGCCGGAAGGATCAGCCTCTTCTCTTTCTCTCTTCCTTCGGAGAATTTCGCCTTTCCTAAATCAGGTTGTCAGGCCACACGATCCTGCATCGCGTTTGCCGATCTAGAACGCCGATTTAGAACGCCGACGAGGTCGTTGTCGCCCAACGTCTTTCTTTTTCAATATACGCAACATTTGAGAATCGCCTGTCCTTTTTCTATCAACACCCCCCGTCACCCTTCTTCCTCCTCGTCTCTTGCCAACTCTAAATCATCCCCCGACAACGAGTTCGCGCTCGCAATAACTCGTTACCGAAAATCCAAATTAAGCTCCTTAGCCGAGAAATTTACGAGACGTTCGTTCCTCCCTGCCCCCCTCCTGCTACCCCCCCTCCTCCTGCTCCTCCTCCTCCTCCTCGTCCTCCTCTCTTTCTCTCTATCTTCAAAACGCACCCCTTTTCCTCCTTATATACCTTCCTTCAAGAACGCAGTTTACCAAAGTAATTTTAATCTACGATGCGTATGGGACCCGCGAACGCTCCACGATCTACATCGATGTATATCTACATCGAACAGCTGTATATATGTATTGACGAGTTCATGTATTCGATAAAATAACGAGAGAGTGAGAAAGATAAAGATGCCATCGTTCTCCTTGCTTTTCCCCACTATATATCTATATATCTCTCTTTGTCTCTTATTCTCTGCCTTGTATAAGAGCTTATTCTCTAAGCGTCTTAGGCCAAGTTTTCACCCTTGCTACTCTCCTACGTGCTCGAATGCGCGCGTTCGCGAGCGATCGTAGAACCAAACATACATCTCCAAGGATCTCCAAGGATCTCCAAGTATTTAGCTTTTAAGACATTCGCTGGATAGAAACAATAATCTTTTCTTATCTTTTTTTTCTTTCTACGCTAATAGAATATGGAAGTTTAGTTATAATTGCATAATAGGAAGATATATAACAGTTAATAAAGTAAGGAAAATAAAAGTTTCGAATGTGGGAGGATAAGTTAGTTCTCCGCGATGCGTGATTATGTCGCTAAGAATGGGCTAATACTCGGATTTAGAAGGTTTCGTCGCGTGGCCGGTGATCTTATAAGTTACACCGGCTGTAATGTTATCTCATTAGGTACGTCTTATCTAGTGCTTTCGTCCGCGCTCGAGCTTAGCTCCTCTACCCGGGCAGAGCTTAAATCGCACGCGAGCTTAACGGAACGAATGGCTGACCATTGAACGCACGCGAACGAAACCTCGAGTCATCCTGAATCAATTCTGAATTGTGTTAGTTCGATATCAACACTAACACAAAGAACTTTAAACTGAGCTCTTCAATCAAGTCCAAACACTTCTCATCCGTGCTAGATGGATACTCATCTCGAGCGTATCTGTTTTATTATTTCGATTAACAATCATGCTTAACAATGCGATTAAAATAATATATTTCGTTGTGACATATGTCGATACGATTTCAATATAGCCTACAGTAGCTGGGGTGATAAAAGTGTAGATATCATAGTCTTCTTTTTATCACAAAATAAAACGATAATCCTAAATCTAAATTGTACTTTTTGTATGTTACAAAATTCCGAGGTCGAATTTAAATGATCCGTTATTTCTCCACGTTTTCGATCAGGTATCGGAGAATGTATTTGATAAAAAATAAAATCAAATATAGTTATCATTATTTTCTACGCTATTGCATATCGTTAGATGCGATTTTATTGGTTTCGACGATAAAAATTAAATGTATAGGTACCTAATAATCCATCGAAGATTATCTCACTTCGTTAATCAAGCTTTCAGTCGGGTTTCGAACAGAACAATTCGAACAGAACATTTAACGTTTTTTATCTACATTATTTTTTATTTCTACGCAACATTAGATAGTTCACTTTACGTAATAGATCTACGTAATTTTGTCAGTACATGGAAAAAAATGTATCACTATTTATGAGTCCAATCTTAGAAATGGGCCAATGGGTAGATAATAATGATCTATATAATTCTTCACAAACGTATGTGTGTTCTAGTTTATTTTTATCATCAACTAATTCCAAGAAAGTCGAATATTCGATGAAACTGCTACCGAATCCGAGAAACATTTGATAGTGGAATTTATCGAAAGAAGTTTAACAAGACTAATACCTTTCGTGTTTACAGAACTTTTTGCGAATAAAAATTGCTTATTGATCGAGAAAACAATACGAGAATGTGTGTTGATATGGAAACAAGGTCAGACGATATTTACATTCTCGTGCATGAATTTGTATCATTATCATCTCCGTTATCTTCTATCCATCCTCAAAGTCATTTTTACTTATCAATAAACAGACAAATTTTAGGACTTTGGAAATAAAGAAAAAGAGACTCTCTCGCACGCGTTAGGAAACAAATAGAAGCACCACCACCACCACTACCACCACGCTCTTATGTAGTCAACGGTTAAAAGGGGGAAATCATTGAAAAAGAAAGAAAGAAAGAAAGAAAGAAAGAAAGAGAGAACACGAGGCAGATAAACGCGTCGAAAGAGTTGGGTCCTTATCTGTAAAGGCCGACATCCGCCGGATCAGCTCGAGATACCGAAACCACCCACACTTTCCTTCTTCTTCATACACCCTTCCTTCTCTTTTACGCTCTTCGAACTTGATGCTTTAATTAATCTCTTATTTTTTCATCAATGAGCGTATATACGAATACGTTTAAAATGACAATACTATATGACGGTAACGGTGTAACGGTGTAACGGTGTAACGGTGTAACAGTGTAACGGTGAAGATATGGCGATGATAGACAAAGTTAAAGTTAAAATAGCAAGCGAAAAATATGGCTAACACGTCTCGTCTTTGACCGAGGCTTCGTTATACCAACCGGCTGATTCGATTTCGAGAGATTATAGGCAGTATCGTCTTAGATTACCTAGTCACGAAGACGAAGAAGAAACCTTAGGATCGAGGTCCCACGCGTACTGCGACTTTTTTCTCTTTTACTCATTTGCATGATACTTTTCTCTAATTGGGAACTACATTTAATCAAAATAGAAACTAGAACTCAATGAAATTAAATAGATTTCAGAGCTCGAGAATAATGTAGAAAAACAATAATAAGTTTCTATGTAATCAATTACATTTTATATAAATGGCATAAGAAAATATTTATGCGATTATAGAGAAAAAGATATTTAAATGTAATAAATAATGAGATAAGCGAGTAAAAGATTGTAGAAAATTAGATTCACGTGTTTGAACATTTCGCAATCTTTCTTTCATCACTGGTTTTACGTCTCTCGTCATTTCAGAATCGATCTTTTAAATAATCTCCATAGCCAGCCACGAGAGTGGGACTAATCCCTAAGAGTATCGGCCGTTTAAAAGATAAGCTAGTTCAAAGCATATTGGTATACCGCCATATTAATTCTATAAATAACACTTGCTAGTAACCATCCATAGATAATCGCGCTCGGTTCAACGTTTTCCCCTTCTTTCTTATTAGTGATTTAGGAAGACTACGAGCTAATCTAACCGACAAAAGAAATAATCTACCTTATGCGGAAACTGAAGAACGAAGAATTCCACTCGCTCCCATTTAGAAGAAGAAGCCATTATCTTTGGGGATGGGCCACCGCAAACTCGGCCGCGGGGTTGTCGAAAAATATGTTCCAACTTTTTATCTCACATCCGTGAAGCAGCACCGAGAGTGCTGAATGCGACCAGGGAGCCGTTAATTTATCAGCAAAACAGTCAAAAAGAAATAGAAAAAAAGTCGCTGAGAGAGAGAAAGAGAGAGAGAGAGAGAGCACCACTCGTTCTTCCATTTTACGTTTATCGAATAAAAGACAAATGGGGAAGGAAGAAAAAAAAGAATCGATTAGTTTTGCCGTTACTCTCTCTCTCTCTCTCTCTCTCTCTCTCTCTCTCTTAGCCGGAAGTGCGTGTTTGAAAATAATGCGACCGTTTCGCGGTTTTAATTGAATATTTAATAAATCGCAAATATAATGCGCGTTGTGTGCGCGGTGTGTACGCGCCGTGTGCGCGGAGATTTAATTAAATTTTAATCGCCTTAATTAATTCCATTACAAAATTATGCGCGCGCTTACCTCTCTCTCTCTCTCTCTCTCTCTCTCTCTCTCTCTCTCTCTCTGCCCCCTTCTTTATGGTTTCTCTTCTCGCATCCTCACCTACCGATCGCGGCCCGTTCACGGATAATTCCCTAATTTTGCGTTATGCTCGTCGCGTGGAACACATGCCCACGCGATATTCTACACGGATTTTCTCTATTTTCCAATCTTCTTTTTCCCTTCCGGTTAAAGTTTCCACGGTAATCGATGACAAAAGGGGAAAAGAGAGACTAAATTAAATGTTACAAATGTTAACAAGAATAAATGATATTGCACAAGTAATACTTAAAATTAAATTTCCAAGTTGTAAAAATGTGGATCTTAATGATTGGCCCAGAAAAATAAAAAGAAAAATAAAGAACATTACTGTATGAAACTCTGTCTGGTTTTGATCTTTTCTTATTCTTTTTCTTCTATCTTTTTTTTCTGGGAGGGTCCTCCCGATGAATCTTATCATCTAACATGAACTGTCAGAGACGAGAAGGTTACTTGACGCTTCTTCCGACGTGGCAGTTCCTTCCTCTCCGTTAGCGAGCCGAACGGGGAGATAACCGGAAGTTAGATAGGACCTGCACCAGAAATGAGAAATGTCTTTGCCGTTGCAGAGATTAAAGATTTCGGGATGAGTTTGCTGCCACTTTCTTTCCGTCTTCCCCTTCTTTTGGACTTTCCTTTTCACGATCATTCGTCTTTTAAGGCAACAACTTTTTAGACAACTCGACCTTATTCCTTCATTTATAAATTGTATCATTAATTAAGATTATCAAGCAGCTGATCGTTAACTAACAGATAATAAACTTATCTGAGCGAGGAGGGAAGAGAAAAGTAAATATTATATAAGAAGAAAGATTAGAGCAAGCAGCATTTGATTGGTAGTTATTAGATTGCATCATAAGGAACGAAGTGCAATTTATTTAAGCAATTTTTGCTTAAATAAGCAACCACTATGAGAATAAAGGTAGTAAGATCGTTCTTTAACAGGACAAGTCACGTGAATCGTAAGACACGAAAGGTTGCTAATAAACAGACCGCGTAATACGGTCTACCGCGACTAAACCCTGTGGCGTAAAAGCCCACCTTAAACCAGCTGATCCCGGTACAAAGACGACGCAAGGACCAGGCACCTTAATGAAAACTGTACGTCCCTGGATTAAGGTGGCCACCGGTCAGCCTACAGCATCCCTCTAGGTACGACCTGTCTTATGCAATGTAGGGTGTACATGAGAGAGAGAGAAAGAGAGAGAGAGAAAGTGGAAGACCTTCTCTATGATGTCCAACCATATTAGATGGAAGTTTAGAGGCATTAATATCTAATATAGTGGCGCCAGGTAGTAAATCCTTTCTCGGTTATCTTCGCTGAAGACTTAGCACCTTGCATCGAGGAGCCATTGGCCATCAATCTACCTGTCTCGAGCTCCCTCGGCTCTTTATTTATTGACCTTAGTCGTTTAATATCGATTGTGAATAAGTTACACGTAAAAAGAGAGAGTGAGAGAGAGAGAGAGTGAGAGAGAGAGAGAGAGAATGCTGAGAGCTGCTGTTGCTGCTTCTTCATCATTAAATGTAAGAAAAGGAGAAACGACCAAATGAAATTGGCATTTAACGAGCATTTAGGATAATCAAAATCTACGAACATTGAAAGCATACTTTAAGAGATTTGGTATTATGCGAATTGGACCTGGTAAAGCACTGTTTTCCATCTCTTATTCCTTTTCATCCTTTCTTTCTCTAGATCTCTGTTTCTCTCTATCTCCATTTTCTCGGTTTCGGAGAAATCTGGGATTATGATCTGAAGTGGGATAGAGACTCCGGGACTTAAGTCAGGGTTACACAAGGATCGTAGCTATTGTGCCATCGCCCAGCTTCCATTGTCTCGGGTTAGACGAGTGGATCTGCATATGCTTAACATCGGAGTTAGACAGCTCTCGGCGATCTTCAACTCCGCGAATCATCTCAAATATCATGCTTCTCTAACATCGAAGTCGATGCCCATTGTACTGTTAGAAACGTCTCGGTGTCAGGGTAACCAAGATGAATTACCAACGCGGCTTTTCCTTTTATCCTATATTTGTCTTAATTTTTTCTTTTTTACTTTTTTCTTCAGTCTCTAATCGACTTTTCAATGTTCTTTGTTCCAGCTAAAAATCTACCAGTTCACTGCATCGTCGAAACGATTCATAACATCGTTGAGAGTCATGCAAGCAATGCCCGGGAGAATTGGCGAAGACCTCAAATCGAGACCGATTCTTATGTAATCATTCCAGTTGCAATGCCCTTTCAGGTAATTTCATAACGTTCATGTAATATTTCGTATATTTCATATATGATTTGATTTGAATATTTATTGTTTCAGGATTTAGTGGGAGAGGCATTGGTTCGGCTGGGTTATTCGAGCGATTTAATACCCAGCGCAAGAGGTAGCATAGAGATAAGAAACTGGAAACCTCTACCAATGGAAAAAGTAGCGGAAGGTCCACTTTTAACAGTTGGCGACATCCTTGCTGAACTTACTTCGGTAGCAACCTTGAAGATTCAGGTTTACAGATCGAGACCACCACCTCCTAGTCCCGCAGCCGAAGTTAGAAACAAATTGCTTAGGCTACTTTTACTTCATAGCCACGCTCTTCTCGTTTCTGCGGGATGTCCTTTGGACGAGGTAAGAAATCTAACCATAAGTCTTTTTCGTTAAATAAATTCTTTAAGAAGAGAGAGAGAGAGAGAGAGAGAGAAAGAGAAAAAGACAAAACGATTCTCAAGGTCGACTTGTAAAGAGCCACCACAAGGAGCACTTAAAAATGTATAAAATGTAAATCTAGCCCGAAGAGTGTTTGCCTTGGTAGCTCTTTAATCTCATTAAGAAGTCCTCCTCTTTGGTACTCTTGTTCCTTCTTGGTAGAAGTACGACGCTGGTAATCTTCGTCGTTGCTGTTGGTGTCTCGCACCCGGCTGATCCTCGCCTTAAATAAATGTTCTCTCGGTTTCGTGTCGCCAATCGAAAATTTAACTCTATAAAAAGCCCTCTGACCCTCTTTTCTTTTACTTTCGAAAAAAAAACGATCACGAGTACTTTGCCAACCTATTGAATATACATGGATCTCCAAAGAAAAAGCGTTGTAATTCTTGCAAGAAGTAGACGAAACTAGATCGATGCCAAAGAAAATTGTCTCCCTTTTCTTCCAACTTTCCATATTTTTTCTATTTTTTCCAATAACGAAAACGATGATCCACGATACGTCAACTGGAAAAGGAGAACGTTTCGCGATCGTGCTTTACCGACAGTATAAGATCTTATAGCATGTGATAGGATTACCCTTTACTCAACCAAATTCGCAGCCTTCATCAAAAGCCCCTTCGATATCGGCACAGGGTAGCCACCCTTCTCTCCCACTCTCTCTCTCTCTCTCTCTCTCTCTCTCTCTTTCGCTTACTTGACGAACTGGTATTATCTAAGTGCACTCTCTTTGAAGATCCTGCTACCACCCGCCGCCCATCCCCGAACTTTAATGCCGCTCGCGGTGGTCTATGATTACCAATTTTCTCTGGCAGACGTTACTCGCTCGTATTTCAGCCCGTCGGCTAATGGCGAACCTTCGTCTCTCATAGATTTGCTTTAATCTGACAATGATTCCTACTCGAAGATTCATTGACTAAAAGACGTTTGATTCCACCTCCAATTTCGACCTATCATTTTGATCTTTACTCCAGTAGAATATGTTGAAAAATTCATTCATTCATTAAAATTATATTTAGTATTATCAAGATTTATTGATTTTCAATCAAAAACTTCGAGTCTCTAACCTAACATCGTCTTTGTTCGCAATTTCACTTATCCTAAAGAATTATATTGAACATCTTTATTGCCCGCGCATATAAGATTATTTTTTACCAAAATTAAAAACAGACGTATCATCTTCGAGGAAATTTTCCAGGCACTTTCGTAAGCCTTCGGAACCGTCGTGTAAAGTAAATCGCGTTAGCCCTCGAAAGATGCTTATTGTTGACAAAATTACGAATTCGTTCTTCGTACGTGTGTTTGTTCGTGGATTTAAAAGCGATTGATTTACTACTGGCCCCGTACCTCGGGGAGATCAGCTGACAGACATCATCTACTGCGTCATCCTTCGCGAATAATAAATACGTGTAAATCAGGCTCGAAGAGAAGCGCAGCTACTCGTAGAGTCTCAGATAAGCCACTCTGTACGTTTTTGAACGACGACGACGACGACGACAACCACAACGACAACGACAACGACAACGACAACGACAACGACGATAACTGTTTACCGAACGATTTCTCAAATCTTCTTGAGAGAAGTTTACGTCGACTGTCTGGCCAATGACGCCTTTGCACTTACTTACACCGCTTTAACCTGACTGAATGATTAAGTGCGCCGTTATAAAACTCACGGATGAAGATTCAATGTTGCTGTCAGTTTGTAATAACGGATTAAAGATACGTCGTTAAATGTCTACTTTAATTACAAGGTTAATTATTCTCCCATCTCCTTACTTCTTTTTTTTTTTTTTCTAACTGCTCGAACAAACACACGTTTTCATGATGTACCTACCGGTAATATAAATGTATATGCATATATTCGTTCTTGAGAAAATTAATTTCAAATATTTATTATTCTTTAGTATCTACTTAAATAATTGTAATAGATCTGACACGGAGCAACTATGGAAATGTTTAAAATGTTTTTTTCTACATAATCGTCATTCTTGAAATCCTTGATTACGAACAATACATAATTGAAGAATTTCTTGATAAAAAAGTCACTTGAAATTATGACCCTCGTGTGTTACGTAATATTCATATCGCAAATGTAAACTTGGAGACGTTGTACTTGGGCGAATAGTTCACACCGAACGGAGCAAGGCCGTGCACAATTCTTAGCTACTTGATTGATATATCAATCCGACTTTAAGTGTTAGCGAACAAGTATCGCTGAATCATGTCGAAAGAAACATTATAAATCACGTTCAACGCGAACGCTTTTAAACAATATTTGTTTTTTCAAAAGAAAAAAAGAAACATGAGAGATAGGTCAT
Organism: Polistes dominula; assembly: GCF_001465965.1. The sequence goes on from NW_015149128.1 coordinate 160,526, forward strand.
AATAAATTGCGATTTAAGATCAATTGGATCGTTAGGATTTGTAACGATGTGAAATGAAATGACGACGAGTCGAGGAGATGAGATTACCTCAGTTTATTAAGACCTCGTCGAGCTGCTTGATCCTCATTTCGCGGAGCATGTTTGTTCTTATAAATCATCCCACAGATAAGGCACACTCTCCGTACTACTTCCTACGACTCCGAACTTTTCCATAATCTGACTACTTAATGCCCGATGACGGTGAGCGCCATCCTCGGGGACGGCTATCGGCGCTGTGCAACGCCCACTTGTGTCAACACGATTAAAAGAAGACACGCGCGTGCCAGGATCTTACGCGATTCAACTTCCTATCGATCACTCATATGTCCTTGCGATAATCAATCCTCCTCCCCTGGTTAAACAAGTTCTCTCATTATAATTGCATCGTGTCTTCAATAATAAAATTGTCAATTTTGTATATACTTGGAAGTCTAATCTTGCACTCGTTTAATCCAAGTAAAACAGGAATAGCAGGTAATTTCAAGAGGATTCCCATTTTGCCGTAGATGACACTGTTGTCGCTCTGCAGAGGCTGCAATGATCTCTCCGAGGAGACCAAGAGGAATTTTGAGTCTTGGCTACAGCAACAACAATTGGGTCTTGGTCTTAATCCGATCGTACCATCCTCGAATCATCATCATCATCATACTCAAAGTCCTCAACCAGATGGTAGCGGACCGATCGGTGCTGCGACCGGCCCAATTGGACCACCGCATCCAGCACTTTTACAATACTCTCATAAAACGCGTATGAGAACTAGCTTCGATCCTGAACTCGAATTGCCGAGACTTCAACGTTGGTTCGGGGAGAATCAACATCCAACTCGACAACAAATACAACATTACGTGACGGAATTAAATTCCTTGGAGTCGCGACGAGGTAGAAAACCATTAGACGTGAACAACGTGGTTTATTGGTTTAAAAACGCAAGGGCTGCTCAAAAAAGAGCCGAGACCAGAGGTGTCAACGGTTACAGTCCACCAGGATTGAGTCCAAGAGGCGCTAGCATCGTTAGCGAAGATTGTTCTGACGAGGAAGAGGACTCCAGGCATCAGGTATACAATGTTCATTAGATATATTACAATATGTGTGAGCATTTAATTATAACTTTCTTTTTATATTACTTCGCGATGAGAATCTTTTTGGTTTGTTTGGGTTTGTAGTTAACAATCCTTAGGTTCTATAATGAATTAGCTCGGGCCCGAGTCTGGTCGGTTCGTTCTGGAACGATGAATTTACGATCATTTCTAACAGCCTCTATTAAAAGCCGGCTTCTCATCCATTTGCTTCAGTCGACGTCACCGTCGCCCTGCCCACCTAGCAGCCCACCGGTCGGTCCATTATCCTTGACTACACGACCAGAGGATCAACAACCGCCACCTTCGACGCCATCTTTGGTCAAGCAAGAAGACACCAGAGTATCTTCTGCTTCCGAGGACGAAGAAGCTAGGCCAACTGGTCCTCTCCCACCTGGATTTTCATTGGTACCAAGTCCAATGTTTGGACATGGTATTATGTACATGTCCCATTATTTACCACCGCGTGGACCAGCCGGATGTCCGACGAGTATGCTCGACGAAAGGAGAAAGAGAAACCGGACGTTCATCGATCCCGTAACGGAAGTACCTAGGCTTGAAACTTGGTTCACTCACAATACTCATCCGAGCCATGCGGTACGTTTCGACCTTTTATTTCACTACAATATTTTATCATTCACGACATTTTTCATATTCAAGAATAATGAAAATTTAACAATTAATTTATTTTGAAAAACTCGAGAGAAAATTGACCATTGAAGCAATCTTTCAAATTGATGCATTAATCTTGAATAATTATCAAAATAATACTAAATAATAATTCAATAAACACTCGATAAATTTCCAAATCGCAGCTCATTCTCAAGTACACGGAGGAGTTAAATCGGATGCCCTATCGCCAGAAATTTCCACGATTGGAGCCAAAGAACGTGCAGTTTTGGTTCAAGAATCGTAGGGCCAAATGCAAGCGATTGAAGATGGCCCTTTTCGAAGGCGAGGCACCTCAACAGCATCCATATCACGCAGATTAGTTCCTTTAACCTTGATCGCATTCAATTAGAGACACTTGATTCAACGTTGGCTGCGGAAGAAGAAGAAGAAGAAGAAGAAGAAAGAAAAAGGGATTGTGTATAAACGCGAACGAATGTGAAACATGTTGTTATATAAAAAAAAAAAAAGTCGAATGCTCGAATGCACTATTACTTTGAACGCATTGACCCGCTGTCGGCCATCTTTATTGTAACTATATTGCGTAATTATTAATATAATTATCATGGAATTTGATCAATGTAAATACGAGAACGATATCGAATAAATCTGTATGTCACGATTAATCGTCTTCTTTCAGTGATATTTTTATCATATATTCCTTTCAGCAATTTTCATCGAGTTGGAGATTCAACAATTATATAGAGTAAGTACGTTCGAATGCGTTCTTTTCTCTGATAGGAAAGTATACGCGTCAATCTTATTATTGTTACACAAATAAGATAGAGTATATAGGCTTTACAAACTCTCAAATAGAAAAAATTATTGAAATTCCTATCGTATGTTGATATGGTTAGCTAACTTTGAACCCAAACGAAGATAGTCATATGCATATATCTTTCTACGAATAGGTACGTGTCGATAATGTCTTCAAGTTTGTCCTAGCACAAAAGACAACCTCCGACCGAAATCTCGTCCCTAAGATAAGACTACAGGGCTGTCATCGAAACAACCCTAACTCAAGCGTCACGACGATCAATGAATACTTCTCTACAAATGGGAATCAGAGAAACCACCTTCAACTTACAACACATACCTAAACACTGTTAGAGAATTTCAGAATTGTAAGAGACTAGTTCCTACGTGCTTTTATTATTACTCAGAATATAATAATATTATATGAAGTAGGATAGTAAGTATCAAGATTTTTTTATTTAGATTTTCAATCTAAATCTTGAAAGAAGAAAAAGGAAGATCAAGGATAAAGGATAAGTTCAAAGATAAATCTCGTTCTAACCTGGCAATAATAGACGAATATATTGAAAGTTTCTACTTTGCTCGAACAAGTAGTAACGTAGAAAGATGACGAAAGGAATATCGTCGTCAACGATGTATACTTAGAGAGGATAGGTCCTTCTGAATGCCCGTTGAGAGCGTCCCAGATTTAATGAACGTAGGCGGATTTGTCCAATTAAAACGTCTTACAAGGATCCATCTGAAACCGAGGTTTATTTCGTTCACAAAACATCGAATCTCGACTTTGACACGACCCACCTCTTCTTATCCCTCGACTACGTAGGTATTATACAATATATATATATATATATTCCACGGTTATCCCCCTTGTTATCGTTATTGAGTCTTCGTTTTTCGTAAAAAGGAAGAATATTATCGAGAGAAACGGACAAATTCTTTCCTTTTGATTTCATGAAAAGGTTTATGAAAAGACAGAGTGATTTTGTGATCCTACCTTTTCATTTATTTTCACCGTATTTTGACTTTAACTATGGTTCAATAAAAATTCAAATATGATAAATCCTTGTGGACAGGCAATCGAAAAAAAAACGACAGACGGAGAAATCTTAATCTCATGAAAATAAGGAAATCAAAAAGAAAAAGTAGAAGAAGAAGATAAGTAAAATTGAGAGTAACGTCGAAGAAGGGGAAGGGGTTGGTTGGTTGGTTGGTTGGTTGGTTGGTTGGTTGGGTTTCTCAGGCAAAAATCTAAAAGTCAGCAACCTCGGGGGGGATCATCCCTCTATCTGATCTTAATTTGTCAGCTGTTAGGAGTATTTCTCGAGCAGCGCGTTCGCGTCGATGATAAATCGGCCGGGCCGCCCGCGAGCAGCTTATAAACGGTTCTCCATCTTATTCCTAAAGTCCTTTCTTACGAGAGCTGGTCTATTGGGAGACGAATTAATTAGCGTGAGAATAAAAAGATGATGAAGAAGAAGAAGAAAAAGGAAGAAAAGGAGTAGATGGAGGAGGAGGAGGAAGACGACAACGACGACGACGACAACGACGAAGAAGAACAAGGAGAGAGAGAGAGAGAGAGAGAGAGAGAGAGAGAGAATAGGAGGAGTCAATTCTTATCGGCGTATTTCTCGAGTTCAAACTGTGGAGAAATTTTCGGTGGATACGATATGCGAACGGGAAGAGATAGAAAGAGAGAGAGAGAAAGAGAATACGTCTCGTTCGTAAGGGAGCATTGTGTGCGCTTCGGCATTCATAGGACGTTCTTATCTTCCTATCCGGAGAGCTGTCAGCAAAGTTCCTGAATAATAATGGAGCGTGAGAGACAGAAGAAGCAACAGGGAGAGAGAGAGAAAATACGAGGAAAGAGAAGAAGAGGAAGAGCTCGCGGCGTTCACTCCTATCAGCCGGCTAGGATATGCCTAACTATTCTCTTTCAAAGCGCTTGCCGGACGTTTCGCCATAGATAATGTTGTCCAGGATGGTTAGATATTGTTGGATATGAGCGACGATAAGACAACGAAAAAACTCTTTCGTAACCTATATATCGTACATAGCTATTAGGAACAAGGACACCCTTTCGGATTGTTACTAGTTACGCGTCAAATCAATACGAACAACGATACTTAAAAAATCTTGCATCAAGTATTGTAGTCCTTAGCGAAAAGTTCTAGCAAGGTGGAAGAACGTTATCACGGAGGGTCGCCGAGAAAGCAAAGAAAACAAGCAAGATGAAAAGGAGGGAGTCAAGGGAGAGTTAAGAGACTGAATCACGAAGGAGTACGAGAAATCGAGAGTTCGCAAATTAGCCACAGGATTGGCCTCATAATCCTTGAGGGATGCGAAACGTTTATTCCTCTCTGTCTTCTTCTCTCCCTTCATCTTTTTTTCTCAAGGGTGGTAGATGAGGTCGTATAAACGAACTCGCTCTGCGGCCTTACCTTCTTTCCTTCCTTTCCCTTCCCACGTTCTTTCATTCTTTAATCCCACCCTCCTCGAGTTACTAGCAGCGACCGTAGTAAAAATTACGAGCACCGAGAAAAGGATCGGATGAAGAGAGCAACGATTGAAAGTAATGAGCCGTGTGATAGGAGGATCACCCGTGAAAAGAGAGAGAGAGAGAGAGAGAAGGTAGGCCATCTAATCCATAAGTTGGAATTAATTAATCCCGTTAATTTAACACCCAATGGCCAAAGTATCCTTCGGTCAGCCAAGACCATGCGAATTTCACGTACGATGATACGTGGCTTGTATTACATATTTCGGAAAGGAACGAATAAGAAGATAAACTACCAATCGGTAGGTTAAATACCCTCCTTAATTGATCTATAGCGAAAGATTAAATGGATTATATGTTCGTAGTTGGTCCTGAACGAGACAGTTGATTTATTAGAGTCAAACAAACTCGAAGAACATTTTTTTCATTTCTATCGAAAATAAATTATACTTAAAAAAATTGTGAAGAGTATTCTGGAAATATATTTGATCTTATGATAAGTATTATAGATATAGAAAAAAAAGATAGGAGAGTAAATGTAATGGAGTTGAACATTAATAGACAGGGGATTCCCTTAATTGATCTACAGCTAAATATTACGCGATCAGGCGCAACATTAAGCCCAGGAAAGTGGGCAGTTGTTAATCGGTCATTCGGCACGATCTATCGTAGGAGTAGTTGGTAGAGAGAAGAAGGATCATACCACTTAGCTTGCTTTCTCGGCAAAGAGTCTATACTCTTCTCTATAGAAGAAGGATCTTTTCGCGACCGTAAATAAAAGAAATCCTTGTAATGGCTTTTGCCGAAGATCCTCCTCCTTGGTTCGTCCATCTCTCTCTCTCTCTCTCTCTTTCTCTCTAGTAGACCGGTTATTAAGCCCTGAGGCAGGGAGAGAGGCATCCAAGTACTCACCCTACTACGGGGCCCTGAAGGGTGAAACGTATCGAAGGTTCACGTTAGTAGGCTCGCTACGTTCTTGTCCGCTTGCCGGCAGCAGCAACCTCGCTTAATTCCTTAACCCTTATAGACTTTGAGAAAATTTAGGGAGCTCCGTTCTTGGCGAGCCGATGTGGTGCGCGTATAAACTGCCGCGGGTAGGAAGTGGAAGAAGAAGAACCGAGAGAGAGAGAGAGAGAGAACGAACGAGTAGCATGAATACCAGGTGCTCCTGGGATCTTGGCGGCATCTTACGCCCGGACGATACATAATTTATGTCGCGCTCTGCCAGGCTTAAGACAGTATTAAGATCGAGCGAGTACCGACGCGAGCCCTTTACCTCTCTCCCCACTCCATACAGGATTCAACCTTGCTTTTTCTTCTCTCTCTCTCTCTTTCTCTCTCTTCCGGATCCTTGAGATCGAATTAAGTTTTCCCTTTTTTGAATAAAAGAGGATAATCTCGATTACGAATTTTACTCATAACCAGATCAACGTACTCAATCAAATTTTCTAGGATATCCTACAGTTTATTTCAGTTTTCTCTTATAACATTCCTAAGTATATTCCAACAGGGATTGGGTTGATTATTATAAAAGAACAAGTCCTTAATCGGAAATGAGAATTTTGAGAATATACTGAAATATGACTTTTCGAAATTTCCTAGGACTTAGGGACGGTGCCGAAAGGAGATCAGGATTCGATAGCACTGACCTCTTAGCCTTTTTATGGTCTGCCAAACAGAATCCTTCTTCCTACTTCGCGTGTCCTTTTACGAAAGGAAGCAACAAAAGCGAAAGAGAAAGAAAGACAAGAAGAGAAAATGAAAAAAGGAAGAAGGAAAAGGAAAAGCTCGAGGTCGTACAAGCCGAATCGTGGAAGGATCAAGGATATTACGGACATATTTTCTCTCGGGTAGACTCGACTCGATCTTTCTTAGCGGCATGTTTATTCAACGTGGGATTTAAAGCCGGCAAGCATAATAATATCCATCTCACGTTATCACCGTGAACGTTAAATTAACTTTACGATCGTCCTGCGAGTTCGTAAAATTATTATCAAACGCAACGTTTACGAGCATCTTCTCTTAATGCTAAGAAACATCTTCGTATAACATTACAAAATAAACCCATACACGTACATAGATATACCGTTACAAATATATAAATGTATTATAGTAGACCGGTTGTATCAAAATATCTAGATCCTTCGGAAAATTTGACGAGAACAGACGGACGGGAAAGAACCCCGTAGGATTATCGAGGAGAATCCTGTCATCGTCCAGCAAGGGATTTTCCTTCAACGACGAAAGGAAAAAATAAATAAAAAAAAAAAAGAAAGACGGAAGAAGGTAAGAAAAAGAAAAAAAAATAATTGAAAATTTTCAAACGGTCAGAGAGAAGGTAGGTAGAATGGGGTAAAATCTGGAGGTGGGTAGTTGGAGAAGAACGTCTTGGCTGGGCGACTTGCGATAAAGCAAAGAGCCCGCGCTAAATACTTACATAAATCTGTATTGCCTTGCGCAGCACGAGAGGAGCTTATATTACACTTACACATACGAAAGAGAGTGTTGACCGGTTACATCCACCACCGCGACAAGGGGTTCCTTCTCGAGATATTTCGATACGTTCTATCTAAAGACGATTCCAATGAAAGTATCCTACCAAAACGATGATGGATTTATATAAACTTTCTTGTTTTTGTCTTTTTGCATTCCATTACAAATTCGATATATTAATTTATCTATAACTGTTATATAGTATATCCTATTATAACGTTCCGTATATGTATTTATTTACACACACACACACACACACACACACACACACACACACACACAAACGAGAGATCATAAATAGTAAACTCCAAAACGGTCTGAGGGTGATTACGTTTAAGGGATGCCGACAGTAGATAGGGTGTCTTATGGGAATCGCTCGATTGATAAAAGTACAAGAAAAGAAAAAAGAAAAAGAATAAAACAACACATAGCTTTGGTTCTATGCGAATAAATAAATCTTTCCTTTCGTTGTCTAAGGTTGAAACATTAATTAATAAACTGAGCGAATGAAAGAAAAATAATAGAAAAAAGTATAAAAAAAGAGGAAGAAATAAAAGGAGGACAGGACCTCTCGCGAGGAAAGAGACGCAGGGAGGAACGCAAGGATAGGAGAAGGGGGTTGGGTTTGAGGTTTTCGCAGGATTCGCGACTGCCTGGGCAATAAATCTGCCGGGTATATCTGAGCTCATGAATGTTATTAAGATACAACCCCCCGCGTGCTGAGCGCGGGAATAGTAAGATGCACGGGTGTGGATGTGTATGTGTATTTGTGACTATATACCCTGCGTAGAAAGATATAAAGGAAAAGAGAAAGAGGAGAAGAAGGAGAAGAAGAAGAAGAAGGAGAAGAGGAAGAAGAAGAAGACGATGAAGCAAAGGAAGGAAAGTAGCTCGTGTAAGACCGGTAGCTCCTGGCAAGGCCAACCAGGCAGCGCAGGGTTAAAGAGAAGAGTTGGGGTGGGGGGTTAGAGAGCAACGATGGAAGAACAGAAAAGAGTAGCGACCCGGAGAAACGGTTATGAAGAAATACCGCCACCGGTAATCCCGCCATAGATCACCGCTTCTACTGGCCGCCTCTTCTGTCTTCCCCTCCTTCTTCCTCTTCTTCTTCTTCTTCTTCTTCTTCTTCTTTTCCTCCTTTATGTCGTAATATCGTGGACTTAACGTGCGTCGACATCGTGTAGAAGTTCGTAAACCGAATATCGTATCGATTAGAACATCCTCGTCGAAGATAACAGAAAATATATAGACGAATATAGTTGGGTGATTGTTGATTAAGCCAAGATTTAACAACGTCTTGGAGATATGTACGTAACACTCGGGTAGCTAACTCCAACATAACCAAGGGTTAATTAATTGAGCTTTCTCCAAGGAAATGGACCATGTCCTCTAACATCAAAGAGATACTACATTCGGGGTCTATCCCTAGCTCTTTTCGCTCTCTCGCTCTCTTACATTAGTCTATCTGTCTGTCTGAGTTCCTTTTGCTTGCCAATTAATAAAGGACCAATAATATAATATATTTGTTCGCAATCCGTCGTCTTATTTTCTACATAACGAACAAACATCGTACGGCACTACCATTCGTCGTGGGATTTGATTCTACGATAATTGGCGGTGTGTATCGAATAAAACTATAAAATCAACGATAAATATTACGTCGAGTGATTAAATCGCATTGGAGATATCCGGATTTCTTTTGAAAGCTATCAAGCTAGTTACCAAAATTGGCTCGTCATCGTTCGATTCATGATAACGAGTTAGAAGAGAATGGTGGTGGTAGTGAAACAGAAAGGGAGGAACGACTGTATCATACAACAACGTATAACGTGTAAGCCCGAAGGGTGGTTTATGTATCGCCAAGGCAAGATATCCGATGATTTAGCTGTGCTCTCGGGGCTGCTCTAGCGAGCTGGAGGAACGGGGGAAAGGGGGAGTGGGAAAGAAGGATGGAAGAAGGAGAAGAGAGTAGTCTTCTTATCTCGCGGCTGGCCGCAGTAACCGTGGTGTAATCTTTTATTAATTCGTCGACTTACGAAATTTATCGTGGCTTTTGTTTACCAGACGTAGATGCTACCGCGTTGTCTTAAATTTCACGAATATAACACGGAACGCTGTTTCTCTTCTTTGCATTATCTCGACTATCTCTTTTGGTGAGAAAGCATAAAGGGAAAATAAAGAATTCTCGTTTTGTGTCATTTTTCTTTTCCAACAAAAAAAAAAAAAAAAAGAAAATAAAAGAAATCATTTAAATATTATAATTCGAAGAAATAGAAAAAAGTTTGAGCAAAGTAGTATTGCCCTTAATCGGTTGACATTTGTCGCGAAGGAAAGGAGGAGAAAAGGGGGTGTGGTTGGACGAGCTAGGTCTACGAGTCTCGCGAGACTTTTCGGTATGTATATACAAAATTCCATGGCATATACGCGAATTCCATATAACGGTGCCGGAATGGCGCTATATTATTATTAGAGTCCCTTAAGTCTAAGAGCCTTAAATCTGCGATAAGTTATGGGCACCCCTCGCTCTCCTCCTACCTTCCTTCTTCGTCTTCTTCTTCTTCATCCTCCTCCACCTTCCACCTCCTTCCGCACCTTATACCATTTCTCTGTAATATCTTAGTCTACGATGGCGCTTCTTCGGCCTTTATCTCGCATACATTATACGCCCCTGTAGAAGGGGTAGGAAAGGAAGTATACGTTTGAAAAGGGGGTCGAAGGGTAATTGAAAGTAACTGCTACCACAGAAGCTAACCTAATCCTGTCTATTCTAATCAAGATAAACCTATGGGGATCATCTCGTATATTTCCGCTTCACGTATATGTATATGTGCTTTCTTCCTACAAATCATCATTCGTCTTTAAGAAAAATGAAGAAGATTTTTTGATTTGAGAATGGAAACAAAAATCAATCTTATATTCGGATCTCAATTTGAAAGGAGAAATGAAGATAAAGAGTATAACGCCCGAAAGAGTGTTTCACAGTGCGACACTGGAGTCGAACGATCCTCGCGGATGAGCATATTTCACGGCGCTATCTGCAAGTACTCTGTGCACATCCGAGGAGTTCATGGAGTCGAAAAGATGGCGGTTGTACGGCTTGCGGGCAACGTGCCAATCTTGCTCGATGTTTTTTACGGCCGTGATAAGCGCCACTGTCCTCTTACCCCTACTCTCTGCAGTTCCTCCCAAAGAGAAACGTATCAAACCCAAACCCCGAAACCACCCCAAGAAAACGGTTACGAATGTAATCTTTACCTCTGCTTCGCGCCTTAATGGACGTTTCCTCGTTGACAGGTCGAAGCCCGAGAAACGTTGAGCTCGTTCGTGTGTCTTTGACGTAGGATGCCTTCTCGTTTATGGCACCGAGGAACGAAAAAGTGCGATAAGCTCTCGGGAAGGACGTTTATATACACGCAAACACATACTATCTATAGATATATACAACTGTAATATCAAATGGAATAATAGCAAGTGAGCAACCCCCGACCCCACAATTTTCTTCCCTCTTGTCTACATCGACATCGAACGAGCTCCGATTGAAACGTTTCTCCCAACATCAAAATATTCAACTTGCAACTCCCTTATTCGATTAACTTTTCTTTTTCTGCTACCTGTCCTGGACGTTTAACGACCTTTTAGGTCGCGAATAACTAATGTCGACGAAACCTCGAACCACGACAAGCTGAAGAAGCTTAAAACTTTGATCTATCTTCGTTGACGAACATCGATCGATCTTTACTCTCAACCCAAAGCTCTCAAGATAAAAGTTCGATTTGAACTTAACTGTGAACTCGAATAAGGATTTGGTGATCAAAACACCGAGAGAGAGAGAGAGAGAGAGAGAGAGAGAGAGAGNGAGAGAGAGAGAGAGAGAGAGAGTGAGAGAGAAACAGACGGATCATGAAGGGTGTCGCAGATGAGTTGCACGCGACAACGATTAAACAATAGAATGGAAACGTGAGGAGAACACTGAGGTTTTGGCAAGCTTCGAGATTCTCATCCTCTTCTGGATGCTTTGGGAGTTCCGACAGATGTGCCCGGTATCACCCGGAAAATACGCGTGCGCAAGCAAGGAACGAAGGCGACGCTTTATCCTTACGGGGCGCCTCCGTGTTCCTGATCTTGTTAAGGATGCACTGAACCACGAATAGCCGGTATTCATTCGCGTTTCAACGAGAGACCTACCTGTTTAAGCCATCTCCACAACGTTCCTATTATTAACGTTCAGTCAGCCTTTAGTCGGACTAACTTCCATTATTTCCTTATTTTACCTTTTCTCGGAGAAAACTTTTTCTACTACTATTTATAAATTTGGAATTAGAATTTTCTACTAATAACTAACAAGAGTAGTTATTGAAATAAAAATTCAATTAATTCGAAATATTGTTGTAAGTTTGGAGTTATGGAGTTGTGTAATTTTGCTCCGAGAAAAGCAAGGATTTCGAAGGACCGACCGCTTGACCAAATACAAACATCAACCACTTTGATAACGCGACCCTTGCTAAAGTCCCATTATGATACTACCTTCATTCAAAATAATAGAGTACGCATGAGTGAGGAAAAAGCGAAGGAGAGTTCAGTGAATTTAATTTAGAAACATGCCAGAGCAATTACGAATACGCATTTCGGAAGACGTTCTACGTTTCTTTCTCCCTCGCAATCCCTTTTCTAAAAGATATAAAAGGTGGTGTAAGGGATCCTGATTTCGGCTTTGTATCGGGACTCCGCGGTGGCGTTGAAGCCAACAAAAGATAAGCCGTTATTTATAACCCGACTTAAGGGGGTTGAGAGATCACGGGGGTGCTTCCAAGACGAGAATGAAATTATTTTAGAATGTCGACTAGAATTTCATGCAACTCCCACACAAATGTTACGTTTCTTTCCTTAGAAACAAACCAAAAAAAAAAAACACGGTTCACTAGTCAGACCGAAAGTTAAATCTCGAAAATATGAAAAAAAAAAAAACAAAAAGAAGAATATAAAAATGAAAAGATAAGAAGTAAAAAAAAGAAAAGAAAAGAAAAATTGATAAGAATCTTCAATGCTCGTTCTCCCTGTTCTTAGGAGATTCAGTGATGCATGCTCGAGAGAAATTTAAGAAGAACCGGAGAAAATATCGAAATGTTCAGGTTCGCTGGTAGAAAGGGGTGGGGTTGAGGCGTCCCGAGTGGAAACTGCTGTGCGCGCTTTCAACCACCACTGGGGATAGGATGAGGGCTGGATGAGGGTAAGAGGAGTGGGAGGTCGTCGCTGCAGAGAGAACGTGCATCCCCCGTGGAGCTAGGTGTTCTGCTGGTGGTGATGGTAGTAGAGGTGGTGGTCGTGAGCTGGCTCCTCGAACTGATCAATACCTGAAACACCGCGAGGTATCGTCCCGTTATTTCCGGTCTCCCAACGAGACCGGAAATGAAGGCGTTAAAAATATATACTTAACTCCCTCTTATATATAGATATATATATATATATATATATTATAGAATGAGATATATAGAATCCAGTACTTGCCTTCGACAGCGAACCAAGACATTATACAATATATCCTTCCTACGTTGCTAACGTGGTTGGCCTCAATAGCCTCAACTGATAGAATCGGAAAAAGTAACAGATTTTCGACGCTATTAATGCATTAAATGCGGTCCCAAAGGTACACTGAAAAACACGAACAAGTTTAGTTAATGAAATTTCTTTTGGGATATCTTTAAAAATATTTGTATGAATTCCAGAAAGAAAAATGAAGAAAAATTTGATGATCTCCTCCCTGATCTTTCCTCCCACCAGCTTCCAGCAGTACGAGCATCAGAAATTTGAGGGCGTGACCAAGAGTCCGGTGTGGAAGTCCGGATTTGCGAAATCGTAGCGAAGGGGTTGGTTTAATATCAACAGGTAGAACAAGCCCGTTCTCGTCCCCACCGGATAAGCCGAGGGCTAAGCGCCGGCGCTAGCTAAACCTCTGGCACCCTCCCTGGAGGGTGTGACCTACTCTTCTCATTGGTCCGAGTGGACGTGTGAAAAAGAGAGAGACCAGTCCTGCGCGAATACAACTTTTTTTCAATCTTTTACCTTTCGCAAAGGGTGGAGCTTGTTTCTTAATATAAATAATAATATGAATTTGAAGATAGAACAATTAAACGAATGAAAATTACTTCCTTTTTCTTCGCGATTTATCTTTTCAGGTATTAAGGAAACGTCGAAAGGGAAGTTTGTTCCTGATCGATGTTACACGTGTTATCGATCTAATCCTTAGAAGTAGCTATTATTTCAAAAAAAAAAGAAAATACAAAAAGGAGAAACTACCGAAGAAGTATCATAGATGCTTCTGTCGGATCGACGTAGAGAAGGAGGAAGAAAAGGTCGTAATACAGCGACGGTAAAAAAAAAAAATGGAAAGAGAAAATATCCGCATGGGTCAGCCAAGAGAGGCTTATACCGAAGAGCTAGCAGCCTCAATATCGGCTTTTCGAATGCTTCAGGTATTTATCTAATGTCTTATATTTTCCGCAGGACTGCATCATTCGAATTTCCATTTTTAAAGGTTTTACAAACGAACCGTTTTCTGTATCAGCACCGAAAGCTACTCCGCCGTTCGTTTTGTATTTAAGAAAATCTTTCTCCATTAGATTTATAGATGAAAAAGAATGACGTTCATAATGCCCGCTCTTTTTCCTTTTTTTCCTATCACAGGGAATAATCGCGCCATTACACATCGCTTATCTTACGGAGATATCGTAGCAGCGTACCTCACATAACTTATCAAAGATAAGTCCTCAGTAGTTTTCAGAATTCGTTAACAATACTTTCGGATCAGGCCAGTCAACTTCGTGTTCATTTTTCTTTATGGAATAAAATGTGAAATCGAATGATCTAAAGCGATATTTCTATGGTGATTAAAATCAACGATGGTGTCGATACAAATTTCATTATTTTTCAACTCGTAACCGTAAGACTTATCCCCGGTGCATTAAGATGGAGCTCAGAAAAACGATGAGCCTATTCATGATTCATTATTTAGTGATTTATCTCTTGGGAAATTTATCCCTCGTTCATAGTTTTTGTCCCGTTAGATGTCTGTGTTATTTGAATCGACGCCCGAGAATTATCATGTGTTCGAAACAAGGTCTGACAACGTTTCCATCTAATGTGACCGATATCGTGAGTCTTTCTATGAAATATAATATATAATAATAGTAATCTTCAAGTTAATTCATCCAATTGCAATATAGTTTCGTTTCGTTTGTCCCATTATTTCTCTCAAATTATTAACTCGTTACTCCACAGGTAGAGAATTTGGATTTATCGACTAATCTATTGACAGAGATCACGGATGATATAAAACGTTTAGTAGATTTACAAATTTTAAACTTAGCTAGAAATCAATTAAATTCTTTGCCGGAGAGTATAGGAGAATTACAAAATTTACGTAAATTAGATATCTCGGAAAATAATATTGAGGATATAAGCAATATAGCATCTATCAATCGACTGCCTTCTCTCGTTATTATTTTCCTATCTAAAAATCCTCTAACCAAGTTAACAAATTTGAACAGTAATGTTCTTCAAGCTGTTGAAGCAAGTTATTGCGGTAAGATATTTATTATTTGCATTTGTAAGCATTACCTTACATCTGTATGTTTTTTCTCATTTTCTAGGCATCAAACAGATTGACAATACATCATTGGAAGGATTACCAGATTTAATGAGTCTAAGTTTAAAAGGAAATCCGTTGAAAATAATTCAAAAGGCATCCAGTAAGAAGTTACGGTGGTTAGACATGTCCAATTGTCTTTTGAATTACTTAAATCCTGATACTTTTACTGGTTTTCCAGTTTTAGAGGAACTACGTCTGAATAATAATCCTGCCCTCGTTTATAGTACAAGGTAAGCATCTAATCATAATTTCAAAGAATGTATAATCATGTTTAACTTTCGTAGGCATTCTACTCTACAGCATTTGAATTTAAAACAACTGGACGTTTCAAATTGTAATTTGGACAGACCAGGTCTCCATGGTTTGCCATCATTGACACACGCCAGATTATCTCGAAATACGATACGTCTACTTCCAAATCGAATTTTTGCTAAAAACAGACAACTTACTCATCTGTATTTAAATTCAAACGGTATAGAACATTTGAATATAAGTACCTTCGAAGGACTGGTAAAACTTAATCATTTGGATTTGTCAATGAACGCTCTTGAATTCATCCACTCTTCAACGTATTTTGACAACGTTGAACTCAAATCGGTCAATCTCTCTTATAACAGTCTATACCAATTTCCAAATTTGACGTCACGTTTGACATCTTTGGACTTATCTTACAATTTTATAGAAACATTGAAAAGTAATTCTTTAAATGGTATGCCCAAGATAAAAAGTCTAAACTTAAATGATAATCGATTACAACGTTTACCCAATGGATTACAATCATTGACTTTAACAAGGCTAAATATTCGAAGAAACAGACTAATGGAATTAAATAACAGTAGTTTCGCCGAATTACCTGAACTTGAACAAATCGATATTTCAGGTAAGCGCATCATGCCGAAAATTATTATATATATATATATAATTATTGGATTA
Organism: Polistes dominula; assembly: GCF_001465965.1. Next base: position 176,631 of record NW_015149128.1, read on the forward strand.
TTATTTCTACTTGTAATGATTATCCAATTCTAACGGTGCCAGGTAATCGTTTAACCGAAGCAATAGACCCAAATATTTTCCAAAAGAATGTCAAATTAGAAAGCATTCGACTGGAGGATAATCCATGGCGTTGCGATTGCATGCAATTATACTTAACTTATCAATATTTGACCAATCCACCTGCAAAAGCGTTGTCTTACTCTTTGATCTGTCAGAGTCCTGCGAACGTCTCCGATTACACTTGGGAGAGTGCCTGTTACAACCTTTGGAACGGAGAACTTGTGTACAGTAATAACAGAGTATGGGGTTTTTTCTTGATGTGCGTGTTTGTGTTAATCATTATGGTGGGTACAGTTACGTCCATCAAACACGCAATCAAAATGAAAAGACGAGCTATCGAAGAAAGACATCGTATCGATAGAATGGAGGGTATTGAAAGACTGAGACTCTTACAACAGAGGTAACATTTTTTCTTTCTTTACCTGTTTGAAATCAAACAATACTGTTTTACCTACAATGTTTTACCTTTCTTATCGGCTGTTGATAATTATTTTCTATCTTAACTACAACCAATAATAGAAAACTATTTTACCTTCAGAACAAAAATCATATTACCAGAAATTTTGTTGATATAATAAATTTGGTTTAACAGGAATCAACAAAGACAGGAAAGAACGGAAACACCACCGGAACCAAGGATCCATCCTATGGAATTGATCGGACCACCCACTTACGAGGAAGCTGTTCAGATGCCAAGATTAACGCATTCCCTGGATACGTTAAACGAAGTTTCTACAGAGAATGTTTACTTGACTAGACTAGGCTCTGTCGACAATTTACAAAACAAGAGAAAAAGATCGAGAAGACCGCGAAAGAGAACTCAAAGTGAGGATAATTTGTTGAGAAGAGAAGAGCGACGCGTTGAAAGACTAAGAAGAGAAAGGAGTAACTCGGCTGGTAACGTTTCTGATAATGAAGAAAGACCAACACCGGTGACCAATCCTACAAGGTCTAAATCTTCATCTACTCGTCGACAGAGAAGGACAAACACTGCCATAGAGGAACTTGAAGAGTCTGGAAGTAGTAACAAAGGTCGACCGAGACCGCAAACACCCAGCGCTAAAAAGAAAAAACGTAGAAGAACTATTAGAGACGGACACTCGACGGACGATGAGGATTCCGACATCCAAAGAGTTAATAATAATAGGCCGATCGTTATCAGAGACCTACGAAGGGAACCGAGAAGTGGAATTTGGGAGATACAGACCGAATGTGATTCTTAAGATTCTCAACAAAATGAAACGTCCATGATGTTGTAATGCTATTACAATTTGTATACTATTTTTATTAAAAACGCTTAAGTATTCTCTTAGATATTTTTATGTTCTTCTATTCCTTCAAAAGAAATTTTAGGAGATTGCTCTAGTTCAATACAAAATTCAATAGGATTCCTAAGCTTTGATTTAAAGTAAACGAATCTCGTAGTGTTACATTTAAACTCACGTAGCGTGCCTTCGCGGAACATCCAATTACTAGGTTAACCATAACGAATAGGTGTACTCGCGGAATCATAGCAATTTCTTAGTAACCTTCGAGCTGCGTATGCAACTATTAATTTCATTAATTATTACATATCGAGACGTTGACGAGAAAAAGGCGAGATGGTAATCGGAGCGGCATGTTAGTAACTTGAAGGAATAATAATATTTCGTAGACTCAATTTGTTGCTAGTAACGAAATAAATCGATCAATAAATTGCTTTACAAATTATCACTTCGATATTACGTAGAACGTTTCTTATTCATTTTTATCAAGTATGGTCACTCTATTTTTTTGTCCTCTTTTTCCTCTTTTTTTGTTTTCTTTGTTATCTCGATCCGTGCTAATTATCACTTACGTGATCTTTTTTTCTCCATATTCATTTTATATAATTATATGCTATCTTTTTTTCTATACAAAAAATGTCACAAGGATTTTTAAATTCTAATTGAAGATATTACCACGTACATACTATATATATATATGAATAAACATATTTTCTTCAAAATGTAGGTAAACGAGTCAGACCTTTTCGTTTCGTTTTATTAAATACACTAACAATAAGTATAAATAAAATCTTCATGTACTTACTCGAAAAATAGAAAAAAAAAAAAGATTCTTTTTCCAAGAGGATTTAACGTGATAGGGATTATTAAATCGGTCATAAACATTCTTAAGATACTATCCATCGTTGTTTGTACGACGTTGTTCACAAAGTTAGGAACCGTATTTCTAATCAATGATTACGTCCAAACTTGATGTTTTCGTAACCAAAATACGTTTTTAGAATGCACAGTGCATAATACATAATACATAATAATTATAATAATATATATGTAATCAGCTTATTTGGCTCACATATCTAAATACAAACGATCTTTGATTGATAGTACGAAATACTAACGACAAAAACTTATTTATACACTTAACGTTGTAAATACATTTATGTAATTAAATGTGACGAACATTCGAAATCCTTAATCCTCAAATGAATTAACTAATTATTAAAACTCACATAAAGCTCGTACCTTATCAAATATATCTCTCTCTCCTATTATATATATTTTATAATTTCAACGAATAAATAATTGTCAATAGAAGTCGATAGAAAGGCAATGCACGTTATTGTCCGTTAGCAAATAAATTTATACGTAATCTTTTTCTCTTTCTCTCTCTCTCTCTCTCTCTCTTTCTCTCTCTCTTTCACTATATATAGTATATTTATATGCGACATTATAAATGGTATAAACAATAGAAGCGTGTTATAATAACGTCGGTAGCGATAAATACGGAACTAAAAAATAATGCATACATATACGTATCGATTTATCTAATAAATCGTGTCTTTAAATTTCACGAATTGATTATTTATCATATATGATTCTCATAAAAGAATGATACATATCAGCGATTGATCTAAATCGATAAACACGCATTAAAAATATATTATCATACGAATCGTTCAATTATCGCTTTCAAATGATACTACTTAGTAAAATCTACAGACATCGGTAATAAATCTAACAATTAAATACAGAAAAACTCCTGTGTTCATTTTCATTTATAATCGACAACCAGCCTTATTTTATTCGCTAATTAATCTCAAACACGCAGTATGAAGGAAAAAAAATTCGAGGAAAAAGAAGAGGATCAGAGTAAGAGGGAAAAAGAATTGCGTCTTATTAACAATCAAACATGACGGATGTTTACGTATCAATCGACTAGCTATTACAATTTGTCCATCCACACAAGAATAAGAAACGCAACTAAATAATTATTAACACTTATGTAAAGTCTAATCTCTAGAGCGTCAAATGATTCTCTTATTCGTTTGGCTGGTCAAAGCCAAAATTAGGAATTTCATTGAAAGAAGCATACGGTATAAAAAGAAATCAAAAGGGGGGATTATTATGGCAGGCTTGGAATGTACCCTCTTGACGATAATATACGCAAGGTAGGATTAAAAAATAACGATCTCGTTTGTATTTCCCCCACTTTTAGTTAGGTTCATTTCGGAGGATACAACGGTAGGAAGGACTGGAAGATCTGTGAAGGAGACTGACTAGTGTGCTAGTACGACGAAAATCTTCACAAATTTCCTATACGATTAAACGCACGCGTTCTTTTTCTTCTTTATTTCTTTTTTCTCTTTTTTCTCTTTTTGCCTAATTATCCATTTTGTTAAAGTATAAAACAAATAAGAAAAAAAAAAAAAAGATATGTACAAGTCCACTTAGTTCGCGCTCACTCTCGCATAGAAGAATCACGTGTCGTAAAAAGAAAATAGATAATACATATAGAACGTCCTATAATATAAATAAAAATGTTTTGAACGTGGCCCAGACACGTAAAGGCTAGAAACCAACCAATCACGTTGTCCATATACACTCCCTTGAGTCACCTCCCTTGATATTCTTTTATTCGCATTTCGTTGCGTCATTAGTTAGATACTTCCTTAAGTTTCACGGTGTTTTGACTAGATTATCACCCACGGACGTTCGCGTTATGAGTATGGGCGTTTTTGGAACGCTGTCTGGATTCTCTTGAAGAGTAATCTTTACTCTTTGAGCTCCAGGACTCAAGGGTGGACCATTCGGTTCGGAAAGACGCGGACTTGTCCTCTCTGAAAATGATTCGTCTTTCGAGGATATCGAATCCTGTAGAGCCTCTTGCACGGGTTTACAATCTTCCTGAGTACTTAGTACTTTTCTGGGAGGTTTCACGGGATCCGCGTGGTCTATATGATCTGGATGACCATTTTGAGCTCTGTCTCTTTCATGAGACCTTATAGAATCTTTCGTATCCTCGTGTTCGATCGTACCATCAACCAGTGGCATGTTTTCCGGACTACCATTCGATGCTATTTTCGGTTGCGTTTGATTCCCTGTATCTAAAAGAGACTTTTGCATATCTTTCATCTCCGTACCATTCTCCACGTCACCCCGTTTCCTCTTCTTCTTACAAAAGTCACCTTTATAGGCTGCAAATCCGACTAAACCTGCCAGAATGACCAACAAACCAGCCAGAACAACATAAGAACCCATTCCTTTTTTCGATTGTTTGGCAGGTGACACTTCGGCTAATTCATTGTTCATACTAGCAACCTCGGGTGGTTCCCCCATGATCGAACTCGATTCTGACATGTCCTCAACCTCGCTACTTTCTACAATTTTTGGACCGATTGTGGATAAGGCTACTGGAACGGTTGCAAGAGTTACACTTGTTGTTGACTTTGTAACGGGAATTTCTCCGAGATTATCGTACGTTTTTATTACCGAAGCATTTATGAAACCTTCTTCTTCGATACTAGGTTCTTTCTTTTCTGTGGTAGAATCCGTATCGGTAAATACACTAAGGATCATAGAAAAAATACTTTCTTCTGAAGTGCTCGATACATAAGCTCCATTGTCTCTTATTTTTTCATCACTTTCGTCATCTTCGTTGGACACTGAACCAATTCCAGAACCCTCTAAGCCAGAACCCTCATCTCCCGATCCTTCAACGGGATAAAACAAACTATCCTTCACTTTTTTTTTCTGTGACATTTCTGTAGTAATCTGGTGCTTCTGATCCTCGGAATCAAAGAACAATTCTTCGGATTCTTTTATAGACTTTTCCAGAGATGCTTCGGTTGGCGTTATTGAAACTGGAGTTTCACTGTTACTCGCTGGACTAACCTCCACTGTCGTCGATGGTTCCACGTTAAATATCGAATTTATCTCCGGAGCTGGAGTTTCAATTTCTTCAATATGTGTTTTCTCGAAATATTCCGAAACATCTAAAGACTCGTCGTCATTCGGATCCGTAAGGGCAGAAATATCGCCAGAACCAAAGTCTCCTGATCCCTGATATGGCTGATCACCCTGCATCTCCTTGTCATCTTGCTCCTCTTTACAAATCCTCCGCGTCTCCAATTTCATAAACGACGTACCTTTCGAACCAATCGGCCCAGCACATGTAACCTTCTTCGACAACTTAACACTTCTCGACAACAACAAGTCTCTCACGTGTAACGTTGCGCAATTACATTGAAGTGGATTACCATGAATGTCTAAATGTTTTAAATTTTTCAGAAGAAGCAATACAACTGGCAACTGACTGATATTGTTCCTTCGAAGATTCAAACTACGTAACTCTTGCAACCCTTCCAAAGATGACAAATTCAAGTATTGTAATTGGTTGTTAGCAAGGTCAAGACTCTTTAAGTTGGTCAACGTTCGAAAAGTACCAGGTTCTATTCGTTTCAAATTGCCACCGGATAAATCCAAATGCTTCAAATTGTTCAAGTTTTTGAAAATCTTTGGATTCAAAGTACTGCCGATCACGCTGACTTTCAACTTTTCCAACTGATGAGCGTCGATATATTCGATGTCCTCTAATCTGTCACATTGCATCTCCGTTACGTCCTCCAAATTGCACAGACAATTTGTCAATCTCGAACTATGCAGAATAATGAGGAGGAACGAGATGAAGCTCCCAACTGTCTTCATTTTTTCGTCTGATCTATCTGCAACGAAGAAGAAATCTTCGATTACGTTCGTTTTATAATAGTCTATTTTAATGTTAAAAATGAATACTATGTAGATGGGTGTGAATTTAAAGTTTTAATGAGTTGACGATTGATTAACACATCGTCGGAAAGTTTAATCGTATATCATTGACGACAAAATAAATGAACATGACCGATTATCAGGACTGCTATCAGCGGATAATCATGATTATCGTTGCCTGGGTGATTGTCAAAGTAGGTCTCATAAGATAAGAAGAAGCTCACTTTCATACAATGGAATGAAACAGAATGCTTAAGAAATTGTAGTAAGAAAAATTAAATTGAATTAGTCAACCTTGATATTCTATCAAGGAATCTGCAATAAAATCTTGTCAAGCCATGCAAAGTATTACGATTAGGTCTTTTTACTCTCGTGTTAATCATTTTCGTAAAGTCATCGTCAACGAAGGAAAAAGGAATATTTTCTGATTCGTCTTGCCTGTTATGTGTTAACCTTCGTCCCATGCATATTTCATGTATAAATGTTTAAAAATGAAGAAGTATCTAAAAGAAAAAGAAGGTGATACACAAACGACAAGTGGAAACGGCAAAGAAGAAAAAAATAAGTATAAAAAAAAGAGAAAAAGTGAAATCGAGGAAAGAATGGAGGGTAGCAAGTATTATTTGCATCTTTTTTACATACTGTTACCGTCCGGTCAGTGACGTCATCATACCGGTGATTCCCGTGGAACGCGTTACACAGATATTTCGAAAAAAGACACCGTTTCACGCGCGAGAAAACACGAGCGTTGAACTCTCCCGATCGATCGATCGAACGATCCTACGGATCGTGTAATTTCTACAAACATTGTATACGAAGGACGTGTAATAAAAGACCAATTTTCGATTCAAATGATACAGGAAATGGAAAATTGTAAAAAGTATTCGCCAAACGTTATAATAAACTTTGCAAAAAGCAACGAAACTGATAATTGAAACCTTGAAGGTCGACAAATTTCTTAGTTCCTAATCTAATCGAAAGCTCTGAAAAGAGATAGGTAAGTAAGCAGCATAAGCAGAGGAGTATCACGTGTCTAGAAAAAGAATTACTTAATCTCGACGAGTCGAGCGTGTCCGTTCGATTAACAAACTTTTCTCACCGTCCTTCGTTTTACCCACGTTCGAAGGCCCCGATTGCGTGCTCGCGTGCGCGTGCGCGTGCGCGTGCGCGTGCGCTTGCTCTTACGCTTATTCTTGCGCGTGTATATATGCGTGTGTACCATATAGTACCGTAGCTACTTCTACGGTTAATTTGCAAACAGACGCGTTATTTAATGAGACTTAAGTAGGTACGCGCTGCGCAAAGCAGTCGTAGCATTTTGCCAGATCCCAGTGTGGGCGTTGGCAGGTCATGGCCAATAACTTTGAGATTTCAATGCACAACTAGATATACGTGGGAGCATCAACCGAGAAGAATTTACTGATTGTGAGATTGATAAAAGTATTTGTCCACGAACATTTGTTGTGTTACCTTCTCAACTACGAAGACAAGGGAAAAATCAATTGATCAAATTGATATTAAACAAATACAAGATACTTACGACTTATTTACTCAGACGTTGCATCAACAGCATTGCATCAAAAGCATCTGCAATAAATAAAGATATAGCTTGGTCAAAAGTTTATTAACTATAAAGCATCGTACAAAGCATCGTACAAAGCATCGTACAAAGCATCGTCGTCAATGTTTAGGCAAAAAATGACGATACGTGATCCACGTGTTATAGGAAAGAATCTGAAGAGATCTTAAGCGAACGAGCGATCGGACACGCTCGACGGACGTAGTACTTTGTAAGAAAATAAATCGTAAGATCCCGAGTCCAGATACCAAGATGTTTTTATGAAAGTTTCTTTCCTTTAGAATCACGCCAATAATTTTCGTTACCTTCTTCTTAAGTTCTCTTCAGAGTATAGTACTTCTTCGGAAACCTCAGCGGAGAGGATAATTACGATGGACGTCATATTAACGTTCGCGCGTCGAAAGTAAGCACTTGGAGTCTTTAATCAAGGAACAATTTTCGATCTGCCCCTTATCCGTCATTATACTTTTTTACTCAACAAAATTCCATAGACCAACAAGAAAGTCTAATGTCTTTCTTTCCGAGCATTCCATTGCTAGATCGCTTAGCCAATCTTTTACAATTACATCATTTCATCATTGAGAAGAATCAACATAACCTATGAATTTGGAATCATAAAATCAAATTTGTAAAAAATACTCGCTATTTAAAATCGATCTCCTAGCAATCCCATTAGGACTATTTACAAAAAGTATTAAGTAAATGTTTGACATTAAAGCAAAGTGTCTCTGGAATCCTTAGCAATGCCATTTGTAGAATTTAATCGTTGCCTAGTCATCGTCTAAACGTGCAACCGACAATCTCTAACTAACTTTTACTAGGACAAGTCGAACCTATTACGCGCAACTCATTTCCTTTTTATTCTTTTTTTCCCCTGTTAATCTCATGATACAGACTATAGCATATCTCATCTTTGAATCAACAAGTCGCATCAAAATGTACTTTATTCTCCTGCATGTATGCATAGTTACGTATGATGCTGATAATTTCATGTTGCTAACGTATGTACATATGCACACATATCATTTGTGTATTTCGGTCTTTCGGGTTCAAGGGACAATCACCCTAACGCACACTCTTTACACTTAGATATTTCTAATTGAATAAAATAGTTCATCGAGAGAAATATGATTGATGATCTATTATTATTATTATTATTTCAATAATATCGAATGAGTGAGGATGAATCCAATCGAAGGAAAATGATTAAAAGTCGTAATGAGCATGACGAGAAAAAGAAACATGTACGACGGCTTTGGACTCGTTTTTTGCTACTTCTCTGCTTAACGGTATCCGGCACGACCTCGTGGTCCAGTTCATCACGCGTTACGGAAGATCCAGCAATTCCAGAAATCGTTCCGGGAGGTCGTACACCTTCCTGAAGTCTGGATAAGGAAGTTCAAAGTACCCTTGTTATTGAAATATACCGAAAAAGTTTAACACAAAATCGAGTGATCGTTAAATAACTAATATTCGAAGAAAATCTAAACTATGATACGAAGAAGGTAAAATTTAAGTAATCCAATGCTTCTTTCTATCATTTTTGAAAAAAGGCGACGTTGTATCAAGCGTCAAGAGTAGATATTTGAGAAATTCAGGTTAACCGACAATGCGATTATTCTTACAAAATTGTTGGAAAGACCTCAGAAAGTCGTCAAAGTCTGTAAATCGTCATTCATGGTGATCGTCGTAGACAGTGCTTCCTCTCTTTAACTTTTGCGAATCCTTTCATTGATCCAAACAATTAACACTTTCGATCTCTCCGAGGAAAAAAAATTCACAAGAATACAATCGACCTCTCTTTACCTTTATCTTCCTAAGTAACGATAGATGCAAATGAATCTTCACCTTTAATGAAATCTATCTTAATAATGTCGTTAAAAAAAAAAAAACCTCTTCTCGCGAATCGTGACAGAAAACGAGAAAATCGCGTGAGGAATTCCTCGCAAAAAATGAGAGAATTCTGTAGCAAGTTGTAGACAGAAAAAGATATCTCGAATACATAGTAAATAGAAAGAACGAGGAGGAGGAGTGTAGAAAAGTTATTGTAAAATAAAAAGTCAAGGAACGAGAAAGAAAAGCTCAAAGGGGTAAAGGAGGAGGGAGGAAGGGGGAGGGGGGGGGAGAAGGTGAATAGACCACACAAGAAGGCCGGAGAGCTTGACTCCTGCCCCCAATATACAGGGTGTCCTACCTTAATATTTTCTTTCTTTTGAATGATCTAAAAAATGTTGAAGTCATACTTTGATCGGTGAAGAAAAAAAGATATTTTCTACTTGAAAGAAATTTTGTATAGATTCTTTTCACATATCATCGATATTTTTTGTTGTTAAGGGACACCCTGTATGTTAGCGCGCACAAATATAAGAGAGATATCGATATCGTTCGGTCGTGCGAAACGATTAGCAAAGCGTAACGCATCAGAAATCGAGCGGAAGCCACGAGTACGAACGGACGGACGGCTCGATCGAGCCGAAGAAATGGCGCGAGGGGGCGGGGGAAATTACCTTCTCGAATAAAGCTCTTCTAGCTTTCTCTCTTAACTTCTCTATTCTATATACAATATCTATTTGTCTATCTATTTATTTGTGATTTATCTAATCTATCCATCTATCTCTTTCTATTTTACGGAGAACGGTTTTCGAGTTTGATGCACCGTCAGCTCGCATCTAATCCAGGAAGCAAATGACACAGGATACGTGTACAAGAGAAGAAACATCGATGACCGGTCGTGCGAGTTTCTTAAAAAAAAGAAAACAAAAATGTCACTCTTTCTTCTTTTATCTTTCAATAAGATCAAATAAATTCACTTTGATTGACTATAAGTATAACGTGTAATGTATTATATAAATAAATATATTCGAAATTACGTAATGTAATGATTGCTTAAAGTTATAAACCTTATAGTTGGCTTTTTATTGATTTTGTAGTCTTGATAATAGCGACAGTCATTGAATAACGCTACCAAAAGGAAATAGATAAGTTGAGAATAGTCAAAGAGCAAGGTTAATAAACCAGATGTGCTTTTATAACATCAGCTAAAGAACAAACACTCTTGGTAAGTGGCGTGAACTCGTGAGACGATCGACGCTCCGAAAATAATTCTTATTGGCAGCCAATGGAAGCAATTACGATCGATATCTTCGATACGACATCGTACGAGATCGTTCGTTCCAACGATAGATCTATCGATCCTTTCCTTTAGATCCTATACTTACGACAAATAATAGTTTATCGGAAATTGTAAGACACGAGTGGAAAGATTTATGAGATGTTGCGCGTTTGTTCACTGTAAGAGTAATTAGCTGAAATTGCTTTTGATGATTACACGGAGAATGACTCGTCCAAAGATACATTACAATCGAATCATCCAACAAAATCACTAACCGATGACTATTGGATGAGTCTAGCCTAATTCCTTTCAGCTGAATCGAATCTCCCATGCTTAGTTTCAATGATTATTCCATCTAAGAATAGTTAACGCGATTTTTATTGTTTTTTAAGTGCAACGCTTGGCTTTAAACTATCATCACTTTGACTTAGTTAACATCAAGCTTACTTAGAGAGAAAAGTAACCGAGCAACTATGATAATTCAATAAACGTGTTTAATTTATTAACATATCAAAGGCTTAGATAAATTCAATGTTCATAAAAAAAATATCAATAAAAAAAAATATTGAGAACGAAATAATCGGACATTTCCAAATAAGGGAAACATTTCTGAAAATCGATATAGGTCAATTAAGTAGATTTACAAAGAGACAGAAAGAGACAGAAAGAGAATAGAGTCCTCGGTTCGTTGTTACATTGTTCGATGTTCTTATAAAAACGAGAAGCAGCTCGTTATCCTTCGCTGTCGAAGTAACCCGCTCAATCTTGAAACAAATCATACGTTCATTATTCGCCTTGCAATGACGACCAGTTATCCTTCGTTCTTAACATACTCGAGAAATAGCAGGAGTGCTTGTACGATAGGTAATTTGCAAATTTGCTCTTAAGCACGAGTAACAACACGCGTCTATACGATTTACCATCGCATATTTGAAACGTTTTATCCTCTCTCTCACTCGCTAGTTTTTATTTAATTATAGGAAACATTTACATCGTCACGTAATACCTTTTTTTTTTTTTAACATAAAAGTTGCATACCCGTATAAAAAAATAAGAGGTAAATATCGATTAATATTAATCGTCCTCTTCCATTTGAAATTTTTTTTCTTTCAATAAACGCAGCAGGTATGATATGAATGGAACGTTGGGATAAATTATTCAAGAAACTCTACATTCTTGTGTACACGGAATGAAACAGATTTCCAAAGAAACCTATGCATATTCTATACTTCAACGGCGCCTCTCTTAAGATTCCTCTACATCGTATCTCCCCAATGATCGCGAAGGTCATCGAAATTACGTCCGTTTACTAAAGGACAACGGTAGTTTCCTTGTCGCCATTAAATGCATAAATAAATTATATCTAATACTAAAATATAGTCGCAGCTAGAAGAAAAGTGAGCGAATATTTGAAAGACTCACTCAGTTCATATAAAAGTACGATGGACTTTCACGATGCGTGTCGTGAGAAAGGTAACATAAGAGAGACGCGAGTCAAGCAATAGTCAAGCAATAGTCAAGCAATAGTCTTTAAAGCTTATTCGACTTTCATCATCGCTTCCAAGAGGAAGAGTTACATGAACCGGATTTAGAAGCTTCGCATACTTTTTATGTCAGTTTCTCATTTCTCGTTTATTCAAATTAACGAGCCATTTTCTGATGAACTTTCGCGATACGCTTATCACCCTGACAACGATTTCGCAGAATCTTCGGAGAATATCGTTTGATGTCTAAAAAAGAACGATAGAAAAATCTATGGAAACAGGGTCTTAAGTTATCACAAGAAAATGACCATCCTCCGTACGCTCGTTAGCTTTGTTCTTGATCCTTACTGAAGAAAGTTAATGATAGGTACTGGCAATAGACTTTCCTCTTAAGGTGGCGAACATCGGGCGAACATAATTTCAACGTAAATAAACCTAGAATAAACAGTTACTCTATTTTCTCTCTCTTATAGCAAGGTAAAAACTCTATCTCATACGCGAAATTGTTTGCCCAAGAAAAAGTTTCTATCAAGATGTTCATTAAATCGGTGAAATTATTCAGCATACTTTTGACTTTCGGCAGAATTAAAGTTCGTAGGTAGGAAAAAAAAAAAAGAAATATATCCAAGGTACCGCCTCCTGAAATCGTCCAAACGGCCAAGGTTCTCGATTTTCACGATATAATACAGAGGCAACGTACGCGTTGCGTAAGCCGAAGCATTGCCGTGTGTTACATCATAATTTCTCCGGAGTAACCCGAGGACCTCCACCACGATATAACGATTCGTTTTCGTCCTTCTCTCTTGCTCGTATATGAACTACGTGAGATCGCGCGTATTCACAACTTGCTTCTCTATAATAAGATATAATAATAAGTGTGTATATATACATGTCTGTGCACAGCTATTATTTTTTATACCTTTCCACGTTCACGTTTATTTCATTAATACCTGATACTTTTATATTTTACAAAATACAATGTTAAATTGCTCGTTCAAAAAAAATAGAAAAAGTATAAATAAGCTAATTGTGAATTGACAATAAGTATGGTCTACTAATTTTTGAAAATTTTAAAAGATCCTTGACAGAATCAAAAGACAGAAGAAACTAAAGTAACAAACTGACATAAAAAGTTTCGTACAAATGACTGACTCATTCTGACTCGAAAAAATACCACCTTTCGATTTTGTTGTGTTTCATTGTACGTGTGCATGGTAACTATATAACGTACGATACGTAACATACGTGGATGCCGACGAAGAGAGAAGATAAAATATATACGAAGAGGTCATAGGTTAGCTCTGACCGTCTCTGAGACATCAGCATTGCTAATGCTGTAGCCAGTGACGTCCTTCTTTGCTCGGGCACCCGACCATATTAAAAATCTGCCCTAATCGCCCTCTCTATCTCTCACTCTCTCTTTTTCCTTTTACTTTTTTTTTTTTTAAGTGTTTTCTCTTCCTTACAAGCGCATCAATTCCCTTGTACCTTCTTCCTCGAAGAACCTCACCCTCGCCCATTCCTCTCTGTCACCGCAAAAGGCACGCGACCTTTCCTAGTAGTACCTATACAGGGCGTAAGATACACGAGGATAAAGCAACAGGTTAAACAGTTATCTTCGATTCAAATAATTGCATTAAACGAAACAAACAGATCATTTATATAATATTATAAATAGAAGAACAATTAACGTTAAAATAACACACTATTATCAAAGCTGTAAAGTAAGTAACGAGTATTCTAACGAAGAGATACATAAAAATTGTTCACAAACAATAAAATGCACACTTAACCAATAATAGAAGGAAAATAGTATTCTTGAGGTACATTAAAAATACATTTATATATATATATATATAT
>NW_015149128.1:190786-202671 GCF_001465965.1 Polistes dominula
TATATATGTATGTACATAATATAATAGATAGACAGTGTGACGTCAGAATCACATGTAGATAAAAGAGAATTTGTTTAACGCTCGCATACGTTAAGCTATCACGCATCGATGATAACAACAGCTAACGATAAAAATAAAAAAGGAAGAAGAAAGTTGAGTTTTTGCGTAAGATCTTCGATAGAGAACATGGTAAAAGAAAAAGAAAAAGAAAAAAAAGAAACATAAAGCAGAGATCTTGATTTTTATAAGAAAACAAATATTGAGATAACGTATCAAGTTATATTTCTTCTTTCTGTTTTTTTTTTTTTTTTCGTACGACACGAGCTCGTTCTGGAAAATTTTAATTGAAAAATAACTTGAAAAATAAGGTGAAAAATGAATAGAGGAATAAAATGTAACAAATCGAGTTGTTTGAAAATCAATGATCAAGTTCGAACATCGGTAGCATAATGCACGAGGCGTCCCTGTTAGAGAATCGACTGAAAAAATAATGGCGGGTTCGATGATGTTGCGTAGTCGTAAACACCTGGAAACTCGTTATCATCTTGATATAGGCGAGAATCGTATTGCGAGCATTTGAAACCTATGTGGCTTTACTAGACAAGAAAGAATTCAACAGAACGAACATAAGCGATCTCTCGATAAGTGATATTAACTAAAGTAATAACAATGATTTCAATGGAAAAGTAATTGGTAACGTTATTCGCTAAATAACGGGCTTTTACGTTATACAAAATTATTTATTACTATAATAAATATTACGTGGAACATGTTTTTGCCAATTCATATCAACGATATTAATTCAATGATTAATCGTCTATTGAAATTGAAATAAATCACATATTTTCTGATTTATCATTTTCTCCCAGCCCATGTAACACCACTGAATATATTTTAGGTAATACATTCCAAAAATTATAATTTTATGCTTAAATCAAAAGTTGAATAATTAATGTATATTATAAATGAAAAGATTAATCGTGTATAGATACGCAGAATCCAATAGTATGGAATCGTAGAAGAAAAATAAACGATCATTTATTCTCGACTTAGTCGTTGTTATTTTCGAGATAAATTCATGCATGTACTAGATCTGTATGATCGAATCGCAAAACGGATCGTAGTTTGACTTACATGTGTACGTATATAAAGAGACTCTACTGCTCAAACAACGAGTGGTGATCGTTGATTTAACCGACTTAGGAGTGCGTACATTCACCGGCTACGATAACGTCTCCATGGAATATAATCGATGACTAACGATAATAAAAAAAGAAGAAATAGAAATTAAAAGAAACTAAAATCAAATAAAATATACTAAAAAAGGACTTTGAACTCCATTTGTAAAAAGATACATATCTAAAGCGATCTATCTATATCTTTCCTTTTTTATTCGCTTAATAACCATGCCTATCTACCAGTCAACTAACGATCGAAATTAATTAAGAACAAGTTAAACAAGCCTATCTGCCATCGTAACGCAAACTAGTCATGCACTTGTGATAAGATTTAAAAGAATGTCTTCTTTCTCTGCTTTCTAGTCAATATTTTCTTTTCTCTCTCATTCTTTTATCATTCGTTTCTCCATGTCGCATTTACTGTTACACATACGAATGTAAATACATTAACTTCTGAACATAAATTCACACATTAGGAATGACAAAAGCGCTTTTGATAATTCTAATTTTTTCTACGTAAGTAAATAACTTTAACGTTTCTTATCGAGTTTCGCGGTATTATTTAGGACGTCGAATGATGATCTAAACAATTAAGTTAATTAATACCTATACCTAATATCCTTGATTGTTCATTTTTTGACGACTACATTCTTATTGGCTCTGAGGTTGTTCATTTTAAGTAGAAATAAAAAATTGATGACAGAACCAGTATTTCTAGTATCATAAATATTTTAAACGAAGTTTACAGATAATCGTGTGCTGGGGATTTTCACGACAATGTAAACTGATCGGTAAACCAAGTTTCAAAGCAATAAATAATTTTTAACGCAGTATGTTACGTAGAAGCATGTTATTTCAAATGTATTACAAAAGACTCTTCCGTTGACGTGTTTGTAAAAATATTTCTACAAACCGACCTAAAGCAAAATACCGAAGACACTGTCATTGATATCTTGCTCTATCGTTAACCTCACGGTACACTCCTATAAGGCCATTTTTATAAATTCAGTTCAGTGATCCAACGATAAAATAAAGAATTTTTATTCTCAACCCATATCCTAAAAGAACATATATCTACGCAATATTTTTTATCTCTTATTTGTCATCTTCACATATTCGATATAAGATTTACATCATTTTTTTATTCCAGCGAGCTAAGAAAATATTATTATTATTATTATTATTGTTATTATTATTATTATTATCATTATTATTACCACACACAAGATTTGCATACTAAAAAATTTCTACCATACATCGAACGAAGACAAAATTAATTACAAAATCTTGATACAAGTTATTGTTATTTAAATTGTTTACATTTTAATGAAATTATTTTCATTCAAAAATGAATGATGAAATATAATATTACAAAATAATGTATGTAAAATACCAAATGATTCCTTTAAACAATTGAACTGTAATATCATAAATCCTAATTACGTCATAGGATCGTATAAAAAAAAAATAAAGTTAAAAAAATATCGATATCTAGTTGGATAAGGTTCCTCCGTTGAAAAGATAAGAAGACAAGAGTAAAAGACAGAGCATAGAGAACGTTCCAAGTCATAATCGATTGCTCCTAATTCCGGCCAATTACTGTCCCATCACTGTCAACACCGGTTCTCTTATTGTCAGACGCTTTTTCTATGTTGGCAAACCGTACACAAAGTTCATTCTCTTNATATATATATATATATATATATATATATATATATATATATATATATATATATTAACATTAATATGCTAATTTATTAATTTGTGAATTAAAATATATTTCTCGCTGGAAAATGAATTTTTCAAATAATCTCGTCAATAAATGAAATTGTAATATTTTAAATATGTATTATACGATTTAACGCTAACATATATATATATGTATGTTATATAGTAGTGAAAGACGACGAGAACAGGCCATATGTCCAGCTCGATTCTTAAGCACTCAAGGTCGCAGTTTCCTCCTTCTCCTCCTCCTCCTCCTCCTCCTCCTCCTTCTGCTTCTCTTTCTCCTCTCAGCTTGTTCATCTCATCTTCGTCCACTTAAGAATTTCGTTTAGAAAGATTTTTAGCGAACAAAACCGAGGCACGCGCTCGGATTTAGTATAACTCCAATACGATTGGTTTAAATTCCCTAAGGGAAAATGCACACACTACTTACACGACTAACAAGGGCATGACAATCATGTGCAACCGCTGACTTTTGTTAAACTTTGTCCACTTGTAGTCGTTCATGAGGAATATGGGGATAAATATCAGTTCAATTTGATATTTAAATAAGATCCTTGATCGAAATTAATGAACGTTCGAAGAAGGACCTGTCCTCCGACCAATAATTTTGACAAGCAAATTTTTCTTTTTTGATAAAAACAAGCTTAGCATTGACGTCATAGAGAATCAAACGAATCATCGAGCGTAAAACTTTTAACGCGTACGTTTTATTCAACGTTTAACGAGCGCTAAAGTCGATTAAATGAGTACATTCAGTAATGATTCGTGGCAATACGAAATGACCTTAAAATAGTCTGATATCTATCACTTTTATCTGGGTTACGTATCTGGAAATGAAATTAAAGCGATAAAAAAAATGTGCGAAACTTGCGAATTAATTTTGATTTCTTTTTTTCTTTCATGTCTCTAAATAAAACATTAAATGTTATGCGTATATCGTAATCGATTGTTATGTCACGAAATTATATTATTTCGACATTCGTATTTCGTAACAAATTGAATCTTTAAGAATAGCAGGTATGCAAATAAAATAAAGAATATACAAAAATTATTTTTAGTAATGGACGTCATTGGAAAAATGGATGAATAGTAAATATATTAGTTTACGGCTAAGTTAGTTGAAGGAATCATACGAGAAATAACCATTGACGTAGGTGAGAATCATGTAAAGATATTCATGAATGAAATTTCCGAAGGAGTAACAGAGCTACGTCATACGGGACGTGAAACGCTAAATTTCTTTCTCGTAACACAACACGTTACTTCTGCATATGTAAGAGACTCCGAATCGATCAAGGTAGATATGGAAATAACCATGCGGAGTCATCCGATCGGCTTAGTAATCATCTTTACTTCAAATACCTATACTGAGATCAGCATTATTTTTTTTTTTACAAAGTAATGAGAAGATTGTAAAATCGATTTTCGTAATCAACTCGAAACTTTTAACTTGGCCTGCTCGCTTTAAAAAAAAAAAAAAAAAATAATAACATATAAAATACATTAAAAACAATACGAGATAAGATTTATCAAAAAATACGATTTCTAATCTTTAACGTTGAACGATTAACTGTAAATATCTGTTTGCAAGTATGATAAAGAAAATTTGAAATAACATAAAATAATAAAAAAGAAACTTAATCTAAAGCATAGACGTTTGCATACTACACTTATAGACTATGATCTAGGTATAAGATTTCATTGGAACGATTAAACGAGACAGTCCGTCGTCGGTCAAAAGAACGGAGAAGCCAGATAGACCGCAGACTTCGTCAGAGTTTCGCTGGAAGTACCTTTACGCAGCTGTCGATATATCGAGAATGCAAAGACGGTAAAACGATATGAAGGTGATACGATCGATAAATCTTTCGAGTGATCCTAGACAAGTTAGTATAGGAAAAAATAATGAGACTTTCATTTTAGTCTATGAAAGGATTAAAAAAAAAAAGGATAGAGAGATAAAATTGAATGCATTAATAAATGAAAGAAGGAACGATTAGAAGATTCTCGGATCGCGACAATGAACGCGTTGTAAATCGTATCTCTCTTCAAGTTATATCTACAGTTAGACAATAGAATGGAGCCATTCTCCTTGACTTGAAAAAATGAGAAAAAGTACGAATCTCTCGAGATAAGTCTCCCTTCGGATCCAAAGTGTAGAAACTAAGAAGAGTGCTTCGTAACAAAGCGATCACCACCCGCCGTTTCTGACCCTGACTACTACCACGTCGACTAGTGCTATTTCATTTCCAGCATTTCATTCTAATTTTAGTCAAACCTTCTCCTCCCTTCTTCTCCCTTCTTCTCCCTTCTTCTCCCTTCTCCTCCCTACTCCTCCCTTCTCTTCCCTTCTTCTCCCGATTTCTATCTTTTTCTCTCTTGTACTTCTCTTTCGTTAGACCGAAACCGGAAAATTCGTGACTACGCGGAACCGAAATGAATTTCAAAGGCGTTCCTAGTACATTAGCAAACGGTAGGTAAATATACATTATCATGAGTCTTTGAATCAACTGGTAATAGGTACATAGTATATAATGTAACTTTAAATTAACGAGTCTCCCATTTAGAAATAATCGACAAATTTGATTGCGATTAATACCCATTTTGGTCATTTTCTAGGTTTTTACATAGCGAGACCAATAGAAATTTTGTGCATTGAATTCTTCGACTATAACTCTAAAGTACAACCGTCTGAGGAATTATATTTTTAACCTTTACTCAGTCCGCCCCTAATGACCAAGGTTACGTGCCTCTACAGTTTCGACGACAGAAAAGAACATTTAAAAAGACACGAACTGAGTTACAAAAGAGTTAAAAGAAGAATAAGATAATGAAGCAGTAATGTACATTTCATCACTTAAATACCCGATTGTACAAAGTCTAACAATTTCCAGACAACTCATTCCGAATGACATCTATGCTAACAAACAAAAATATCACGATATCTTTTATTTACAACAGCACTGATAATGACTATTTTATTGCATATATACTTTTATTTAATTGGTTTCAATTTATCAATAAGTTGCAACAGAAAATATTCTTAATGATCCTTCCAACAAACGACACTTGTTGAATGAAAATTAAACTCACCTCAGGAATGAAAATTCAACGAATAGATCCGTACTCCGGCTCAAGAATTCACTTTATCCCGAAATTCCTTTCCACAATAGAATAAAATGAAAGAAAACACAATTGAAATAATTCAAAGGAAAACCCGGAGGAAGAATAAGAAGAAAAATGAGAAAAATGAAGGTAGGTAGGCAGCAGGTAAGCAGGTAGGTGGTAGGTTCACGTTGTCCTAAGGAGCGATCGAGTCCGAAGGTTCGCGCGAGACTGGCTGGAGCCGCGTTCTCTTCGATCAGATCGAAGCCACCGAAACAGAGAGAGAGATACACGTTCTATTGCAGCCTGAGGCCAACTTAGGACTGTGGACTCTGACAGCACACCGCGAGTCCTCCTTCTCCTCTTCTTCTTCTTCTTCTTCTTTTCAACTATTCACTCGGTAATTCCCTCTCTTTCGCTCCCACTTACCCATTCTACCTACCTCCATCTCCCCACCATATCTGCCACACCGTGGTATACCAAGCTTGGTAGCACCAAGAGATCGGGATAGGTGCTCCGAGATTGTTTCTACCGAACCAGAGAAACCATTCGCAATTTAGACACGCTCTTGGTTCTTCTTGTTCCCCTCGTTATCGATCACTTTGATTTTGATGATGCTTTTTCTTTCCCTTACACGATTTTCCAATTCGTTCTACTACTTATCATATTGACGCTTATTTTCTTCTAATAATGTTCCTTATAGATCGATTTATCAAATATTCTTAACGACGTATTATTAATGAAATTATAATCCTTGATTGTTAACCGATAATCGTAAACCGTTAATCATTGCATCCTAATTGAAATATAATTTATTTAGACAGCAATGTCATATGCAATCCTTTCAATGATTTATTCCTATAATGTTTTCGAGATAATTTATAATAACGTTAGAAATAGTCGAAGTCGAGTTGAAAAGATCAACGACACATCACAATCCATAGACACGACTCGTTTCATTCTTTCTTCGTTAGTAGATTTTCTATCTTGCGCGATCGTTAGACTTCAACTTAAACGAGGAGGACACGAGAACAACTCTCTACCGGATCTACGCATTCTCCGTTACTATAATAATAACGGCTCGAATCCTTCCAACTGAAGGAGTCCTTCGTCGTTTGGTAAGCCTAGATTTTTAACATTTTTCATACAAAGCTTACAGGAAATGAACGTCATTCTCTTCGAACAATAGAAAGTAATATAGGAATAATGAGCGTATTTTTTTTTATAGGTGTGATATAACATCGAATATTTAGGTTAATTACACTTTAAACGACATTCTATTTTTTATCTTTTATAACTGTACGTTGATTTGTCGACTTAATGAAATATATGTAGGTATATACATATGTGCATGTGACTTTTAATCAATGTATTATTATATATGGTATAATAATTTCTATCGTACGTTATCGTTTTAAGTAACAATGTAAATAAGTTTATTGTATGTAGACAAGTTGTGATTAAGGAACTTAAATAATTTATCGATTTTTATTATTCGAATCCTCATTCGTTTCACGATTTCTTTCGATTCGAAAGGAAACGATCTAACTGTACATCTATGTACGCATGCCCTATAAGAATTCTATACATAGCATATATTGATTTATTAATCAGGAAACATATAACTAAACTTCCGATTAATCGAGGAACCGCTGCTATCCGTCTAACGTAACATAGAAGAGTCTACGATTTTACTAAAGTTCAAGTCGTCTTACCTTATTGGGATTTCCTCTTTACCTTTTCTTTCCTATTATGCGTTCCTGTTACGAATGTAAAATGCATAGTTACAGGTGTGTCGTGCACGAGCGTCCTGTCTACAAACGAATGCTATTCATTGTTTCGACGAAGAATAAGACTGACGTGTCCTACTAACAATAAGTCATTTGAAATATATCAACTTGCAATCGTCTAACTTGTCTAGACCTTCTTACGTATGTAGATCATTATGTGAGCAAAATTACAATTTTTTCTCTAATACATTTATATATATAATAACTGGTTAAAACAAGTTTATTGAAGTAAGTTATTAGAATATTACTCTATATTATTCTATTTAAAAGCATAACATACATACAGAACGAGATAAAAATCACTTTTCCCAAAATAACTCTAAGAAAATGATTTAATTTTATATTTGTTGAAATTCCGTTGACTTGATTTATAACTGTTCTATTAATCGTTTCAACTGATTCAAAAAACTTGTGATTTCTCTAGATAAAGCGACTTTTATCTCAGCCCGTATTCGCTTGAAATATTTCATCGTTTCTTACGAAAGCATAACATTTAATATAAAGCGTTGAAACAGAGATTAGTAAAATCGTGTATACATCTTTAAACATGAAAATCTTGCAAATGTTTTCTGGTTATCTTTTAATCCGGCCTTGATATACCGATGCGATACTACGTAATATCACGAATGTACTTTGCTCGGCACTTTTCTTACTTCAGTTACGACGAATTTATACGTACGGAAGTGCAGTTTTTTCCTAGTGTATACGAGTTCTCTTCTCTCTATATTTATGTATTTTCGATTATATTTTGTTCGATCGACGTTGCACTTTACTATTCCAGGAGTCTCTCCGAGAGAAATTAAGTATCGTCTAACAGAAAACTCGTATGCACTTACCTATGGTAACTAGGTAGACATTTTTCAAACGTCATTTTATAAATTAAAATCATCACCAAAATATTTCATCTAAACAAAGTTTTTATATTTTCAAAGTTATTATCAAGTCACTCTTCGATGAAATAGCGATATTCGATAGAATCAATTTGAATTTTACCACCCAACGTGTTTGACTAGAACAAAGATGAATCCAACGTATGACATGGTAAATGGTTGTAATTGCAAAACGCTTGAGGTACGCAGCCATTAACGCTAAA
This sequence comes from Polistes dominula, assembly GCF_001465965.1. Next base: position 199,684 of record NW_015149128.1, read on the forward strand.
GTCATTCTTATCGGCTTATAACTTATTCCTCTATCCCTCTCACAATATATCTTCTCGCACACCAGCAGTTTATTAAAAAACATACAGAAAAGAAATACAGTGAGAGAGAGAGAGAGAGAGAGAGAGAGAGAGAGAGAGAGAGAGAAATAAATATTTAGAAATCTTTATAGGATGTATCGAAATTCAGTTAAAATAAAAGCAGACGTATTTGACTTATAATTATTAATTACAGAATTATTCGAATGACTTATATTCAAAACTTTGTTTTGTAACACGACGTATGACTAGTTTTCTTAGAGCGTCGAGTAGAGATCGTTCTAGTTATTTTCTTAACGTTCATTATGGTTAGACTCGATCAGCAGTGCAAGGTGACTTCCGACGTATAGTTGTCATTGTCGTTGTCGTCGTCGTTGACGTAGTTGGACCCAAGTCCACGTCGTAGATTTTCTGACCCAGAAAGAGATTCTCTCTCTATATCTATATACTATGTATATCTTCGATGTAAAAGAGTGAGAAAGATGAAGCTCAGAGACGTGGAAGGGAATACTCGCGACAAGTTTAAAGCTAATGTAAGATACGACTTCTCAAGACGCGTTTATTACTACCAAGACGATAAATGCGTCAATGATTAAAAAGACCCCTCCCCCTTCATCATCCTCGAATGGCTGTCACATATTTTTTGAATTAGATTATAACCGCAAAAATTACAAAAACATGTAGGTATAATGCATACGGTATCTTTGAAACGTCTTTTATGCAAGATAAATAATCAAGTAGCTAATTACAGAGGTACTTAAATTTTTTGTACTCGTTTCCAGGATCGTTGTGAGGTGGCCGGTTATTATGAAAGTAGCCTAATTGTAACTCACGTTTTTTTTTTATTTCTAAGTATTACGTATTACGATATATTTAATAATGCATTTGTTCAATCTTCCAAAATAACATGCAAATAAATATTTTTCTCCTTTACCGCGGATTAACTTCATGTATTGCAAATATTGTTTAGATCAAGTAGGTATATCACAAATCCCCATTTATTCGACTTCCCTAACACGTTTAAGAACATGGAGTTTCCGCGTGGAACATCCAATTTTATCGTACAAGTCATCGGAGAGCTGAACGAACTGGTTGCGAAACGGGACACCTTGTAGATGGTAGCAAAGCCGTCGACACCTGCCGTAAATAATTCCGCCATCCACTTCCTCGTGCCATCAGCTTACTCGCGTCCTCGGCTTTTCTCTTTTTCTTTCAAAGGATTTTTATCTTCGATATGCATATAATTACTAAGACTCTATTAGTCACGTCATATGCTTGACGACAAAATTGTATACAAATCAAATACGTTCTAATCGAACAAATCGAGAAAAGAAACAATTCATCGAACTCATTTGTTAATATTAATAAACCGATTGGTCAGGATTATAACGAAGAATCTAATTAAAGAAGAAGCAATCTCAGAGTCGGTTCGTTTACGAATCTCGTTTAAAATTATTTATGGTTGTAACGGTACAAACGAAAAAAGGTTAGAGCAAAGTAATTAATTAAGAGTTCAATTGAAATTTTCATTAAGATAAGTTAGACCTTCTTAAATAATTAAGTAAATGAATTTTATAAATAGTTTATATAGGTGTATATCGATTGGAAAACATTATTGAATTATCCATTGCGATAAATTCCAAAGATTTTGTTGTTAAGAAGAAAAAGAAAAAGAAAAAAAAAAAGAAAAGAATAAGAAAGAAAGAAGATGTTATGCTTTAATCCAGCGGATCGAAGATCAAAGGATTCACCGGTTCCGTGAGACTCTCACCATCGACTTCGCATTGCTATCGATTCCCGCGTTATCAAAGCGCTCTAATCGGCTACGATTCTTACAAGGCGTAACCACCTTGATTCTATAGAAAAGCATTTCTCCTAACCGTTATATGAACCGATAAGAAGAACACTTCTTTTTCTAACTGTCGACATTGTCCAAGATAACTAAAGACAGGTAAGGTAAACTGGTCGTCAAGTTGCGTAAACGTGCGCACTCAATTCGATTCTTTACAGCGTATAAAGATTACGGTTTGTAAGGTTAACACATCAAATTATTGCCTTTCGAAAAGAACAACAAAATTTAAAGTAGCTTTCATTATTTTATCTTTATAAAACAAATATATAAACTTTAAAAATCTGATCTTATTTTTAGACATCATGCAACATAGTTCATATTACAATTTATATGTAAAATAAATTTCTATGTAAAATAAAATAATAAGGATTTTGTAAGAAAGGAAGTATATAAAAAATAATTTTAAGCGAATAGAATACGCACGCCGCAACGAGACGAGCATCTTAATCGGGTATCTTGATGGAAGAGAAGAAGGTCCAGGAGAAGAGAAATCACTTAGGTAAGAGAGCAACAGAGTAACTCTATAACATAAACGTGCCAGTTGGTGGCAAATTTGCGGATGCGTGCAATTGGCATTGCCTGCTACTCTACTAACTCTACATTAGCTCTACTCGCTCTTACCTCTACGTTCATTTGACCGTATCTACCGATATATGTACGTTGCACGTACTTATCTTTCTATACATGGAATATGTAAATATATTCGTTCCACGTCAAATCGACTACTTTTAACTCCAACCCCTTTCGATTTTGCTGAAACATTTTTATCGTTTTTATCATCATTAAAAAACATTTTGAGAATTTGTTTAGATTTTTTTGGCCCATCCAAAAAAAGTGATGAACTTATCAAAAATTCAAAATTTTCAAATAACATTGCATAAAAAACTAAACTAATAATAAAACATACAATAAAATATACAATTTTCATGAGTATCTCCTAAAAAGGAATTACTCATGTGCTCGTCAATAATTTATTTAAATAATTACAACCAGTAACTCGTGCCAATTTGGACCTTTCATCCTCGGCATGATTGAGCACTGGAGGGACTTTAAATAAAAACTCACGGTTTAAGAAGTTCTGCGATGGCTCCAAAACACTC
>NW_015149129.1:4111-15422 GCF_001465965.1 Polistes dominula
ATCATTAAGATTTACCAGCAAAACGTTGTCCAGCGGGGGCCACGAGGAGGCGGGGTCACCAGCAATTGCTCGGTCTTATGCAGGCTAGCATCAGATGTTATTGCTAGTATTTGGGTTATTTTGCAACCCAGCTGTATCGGTACACCAATTGGTGCCTGCGGTTACGTCTACAGCTTCTTTTGCAGGGATTAAGATTGCTTACCTTCTTATGTATAGGTCCTTGTTTTTTAGTACTGTAACTGAAAATTCATTAAAAATGCCAAAAATTTATTTGGTTACTAAGCACTTGTAATCACATGGCCAAATATGGTATTTATCTAATATAGCCTGTTTTAGACTAAGCCTTGAATCATTTAGGAGCATACAGTCAAAGATAATATGTCGGACTGATTCGACTTCACCACAGCTGCAAATATCAATGTCTGCTAATTTAAGACTCTTAAGTTTCTGTTTAATATTTCCGTGTCCTGTAAGGAGTTGGACTATGAAATGGTTATGTTTTATCCATTTTGCATTTAACCTGTTTTCTATATTTTCATAGAACTGGAATGTCAGCCTTCCTTTCTGGCTATCATTCCAGTTCTGTTGCCATATTCTTATTGTTTCTTTTTTAATCTCAAGGAGTCTTAACTTAGTTTCACTTTTATTTACAGTCTCAAGTGCTTCGAATCTTTTTGAGAAGTGCTGAAAAGACAAGTTTTTGCGTTGATAATAAAGACTTACCTTTTCAGTTAGTTGAAGTCCTATGGGAGTTGCTCCTGCTATCACGCAAAGAGCATCCGTTGAAATTGTTCTATATGCTTTAGTAACCCCAATTAGAGCATATCGTTGTGCTTGATTTAGTTTCCTGTGGTGATGTGTATTAAGTTTGTCAGCCCAGCCAGCTGCAGCATAAGAGATAATAGGTATGAAAACTCCCTTGTACAACGATTCCATGATAGAGTTGTTTAAACCCCATGTACTTTTCGCAACTCTGGCAAATTGGCTGAAAATGGTCTTACTCTTGTTATAAATGTAGTTTACATGTGGGGTTATGTTCATTCTTGTTCCATATGTGACTCCTAAATATCGTGATTCTGATACCATTCTTAGTGATCTACCTCCAAGTTTTACAGTTGGTGGTCTTCTTATATCTAAGAAACCTTTAAGAAGTATCATGTGAGATTTTGTCACTGATAGTACTAATTTTTGTCTTGTACACCAGCTATTCAAGATTGAAGTAACCTCATTTGCCTTAAGTTCAAGAGCTCTTCTGCTATTACCTTTCACTATTATAGCAATATCGTCAGCATATGCAATTGCTTCGTTTCCCGTATTAGAGATTTCTTCCAGAACATCATCAAGGATGATGTTCCACATTGATGTACGATACCGAGAATGGGCCTGCGTATTACAAAGTCTCTGGAGGAGTTCCACAAGGCTCGGTCCTGGGCCTTCGGGGAAACATACAAAATCGTAGGAGAGTGGATACAGTCGGTCGATCGGGAGCTTGCGCACCATAAAACCGAGGCCGTACTCTTCACGAGTCAAAAGAAGGTCGAAACCATTACTCTGGACGTCGGCGATTGTGAAATCACGTCGCAACCCTATATCAGGTACCTCGGAGTGATACTAGATGCAAGGCTCAGCTTCAGGCAGCATATGGAGAGCGTGGCTGCTAAGGGTGCGAAAATCGGCACGGCACTAGCGCGACTTATGCCGAATATCGAAGGGCCCAAGCAGGTGAGAAGAACACTGCTCGCAACAGTTACAACGTCGATACTGTTGTACGCTACGCCGATCTGGCACGAGGCACTCAAGGTTGCTTCATACCGAAGAGAAATGGTGTCGGTATACCGCAGAACTCTTTTCAAAGTTGCTGCCGGGTACTGCACCATATCGTACGAGGCAGGGTGTGTAGTGGCAGGCATGCCACCGCTGAAAATCCTCTCGGACGAGCGAAGCAGGATTTACACCCGAGGACGGCGGACTTCACTTGATATGTAGAACATTGCCAAGGAGGAAAAGGCAGCGTCACTACTGCAATGACAGCAGCGCTGGGACAAGTCGCCTAAAGGCAGATGGACACACCGGCTGATTCCATCGCTTGAGGCGTGGGTGATACGCAACCATGGGGAGGTAGGCTTCTATCTTCCAGCTCCTAACGAACCATGGCTGCTTTCGGAAATATTTCCACCGTTTTAAGCTAGACGACAGTGAGGATTGCCCGGCATGCAACGTGGCCGAAAACGCGGAGCATGTATTTTTCGTGTGCCCACGTTTCAACAACGAGCGTGACCAACTTCAGGAGCACCTCAAAGAAAGGATCACCCCTGATAACGTTGTGAATCTCATGCTCAATACAGCAGACTCATGGAACAGCATCGAGGACTTTGCAACAGTTGTCTTGAAGAAGCTGCGCGTGGAAGATCGGAATAGACACGAGCAAGAATAAAATCTTGGCGCGGCCGTAGCCGATTCCTTGCCCCTCGAAGTAATGCCTGACGGCGGTCCTGCGGCGTAACACAATGCAGGGACTAAGGGAGGTGGTTTTAGTGGGTAAAAATCCCACACTCCTAGGTAACGCGGGTTTCCGAGGGTCTTATCGTCGAAGATTTCCACCTACCCACGAAAAAAAAAACACACACACACCAAGTAGCCAGGAGTGGGGACCACGAATCAAAGACCGAGAATAGGAAAAACTGTGTAGCTATATTGTGTCTCATTCTCTCGCAGGCCTAATCCTATATGTTTGTCCCTTTTTCTTCTCTTATTTAGTATCGTCCATTCTAAAGAAGTTTTCACTTCAAAAATATTTAATGTAGATGTTTTGTAACTACCGGTTTTATATCAGAAGACGGCGTTAACAACTTTAATTACAATTTTTTAAAATTACTAAATAATTAGTTGTTCATAAATAAATTAACTGAATTAATACTAGTAAAATTTTTTTTACATTCGAAAAATACAAAATAATAATTTAAAAAAATATAAATTAAAAGAAAACCTTTTCTAAAAAAAATATTTTATTGATTATAAACGCCAGTAATCAACCAGGATTGAGCCATTACTAATAGCAAATGCTTGGCCGAACGCTGGCAGTTGGACATCGGCCGATCTTTTTTTCCATCGATAGCAACTTCGTATGGGAATATCGGAACATCATTTCTTTTTCTGGTGTCGCATGTGTTTACATAAGAGACAATGTCCGAGACTACTCAAAAGGTCTGACAGTGTAAAAAGAGTTTTCATCGCACCAATATATTTCGATAATTCTTAGGTTTTTTATGGTTTTTAGCCCTCCTAATCTTTTCTTTTAGTCTCTCAATAGAGTTTTCCTTTCCAGAAAATAAAATATAAAGAAAAGAACTGAATACTAGTTTTTTCGTCTACAAAATATCGTTTATTTACCAAAAATAATAAAATATAAAAATATCGTTTATTTACCGAAAATAATAAAATATAAAAATATCGTTTATTTACCGAAAATATTATAACTTCGACAAAAAGAGCGTCTCCGTATAACGGAGACATGGCGACGAACGTGTTAATACATTCGAAAAATACAAAATAATAATTTAAAAAAATATAAATTAAAAAAAAACCTTTTCTAAAAAAATATTTTTTTGATTATAAACGCCAGTAATCAACCAGGATAGGGCCATTACTAATAGCCAATGATTGGCCGAACGCTGGCAGTTGGACATTGGCGGATCTACGGCATTTTTTCCATCGACGGCGACTTTATTCGGGTAATGCCTCAAAAGAAGCCAGGACGCAACGCAGAAACGCTATTTTGGATGAAAATGAACGTTATGAAGAAGAGGAAGGTATAATGTATAGTGTAGGTATCGCTTATTAAGAACAGGTAAAATTTTTCACGATTTTTCCTTGAAAAAAACTTTAAACGCGTTTTTCTCAAAACGACGCTTTCCAATGCCTTGTTGAAAAAATCTCCGAAACTACTAGTCCGATCCCTCTGAAATTTTTACCACATATTCTTTACTCTTATAGCTATAGTGTATATCGAGGTTTTTTTTAGATTTTGATTTTAACTATTTTGTTTTTGCCAAAAACAGTAAAAAAAAACGTTTCTTTTCTTTTTTTTTTCAAAAAATGTCCGCCATTTTCTCAATTTTTCAAAAATCAAAAATCGTTCGATATGCGCTATAGCTATCAATATACTGAATCAAACAATGTTAGATTTTTTTGTTTCAGACCCAGATTCCAGAGATTTCATCAACAGCGAGGACACACCTTTTTTTAGGACGTTTTTTGAAGTATCATTTTCATGTATAAAAAGTTACTAAAATATAAAAAAAAAAATTGTTTAATGTAGTTCGATAGTGTATTAATACAGTGCAATAAATTATATATCAATATTTATAATATAAAACTGTTAAAATAATTCTAAAAAACTGTCTTTTTTTAGTGTGTCTAATTGGAGTAGACCCCTTAAAGCAATGCACGAAAAGCATTGAAGGAGGCAAAGATGACTTCTAAGGAAAGATATTTTTAAAATTTGCCTGTCTTAACATTTACAAGCAAGGAGACATGGTAAAAAAAAGAGATAAGAATACTGGTCTTTGTTCCTTTCGAGGGACCCTATAAAGTACTCGACGTACCGAGAGACGTTAACATATTAATTAACGTTAAAGGAAAACCTTTGCTTCTACACTGTAATCAGTGCAAATTTGCTAATACTAATTTGATGCAGGAATGCTGCCAATCATAATGTTGATTAGTCAGTCAATTAAATATGGCTAAAGATAGTCGCGAGCGACTATCCTCTTCTATTAGACATCAAGCAACAAGTAGAAGGCATCGACGAGGTTTACTCGACCCTATCGGTGAAATAAGTAAAATTTTATTTGGCACTATGAGTTCCAGCGACGCCCAATGTTATAATAATGAGATAGATTTAGTACACAGTGATAACAAGCGTAACGCAGAACTATTCAGAAATCAAACCAAATTAGTAAAGATATCTTTAAAAAAAAACCGACAAAATGTTAATAAATTATTATTCATTTTAATGTAACCACATTACAAGACGATCTTAACAAAATCAATAATGCAATACTACACATTCTAATTTTTAGAATTACCGAAAATAGATACATCCGACTTTAAATTATACGGCAAGAAATTAGATGAATTAGTAAATGAAGCCGAAATAATAGGTAGTCACATGCGAATTCGTACCCTTATAAAAATAACTTGTTCTTGGATAAATTATGTAGGTTATAGCCTCCTGGCAACCCTTCTTTTGTATATTGGAATTAAATGCAAAATATTTAAATTATTATCAAGATCAACAGAACCTTGTACCGTAATATGCTATATAATAACTGTTTTATTTCAGGGGGAAACATAAAATTTCACAAAACGCAGAAAATTCTATAGCTTTAGGAAGTGATAGGAATCTAGAACCAAGTACTTCCGCTCATGCACAATCACCAATAGTGAAAAGGAAACGTAATTTAAGATTATCCATTCCATTATCAGAGTTTGATGAAAATTCTGTATAAATCCATAATTTTCAATCTTAGAGGGAGGGGGGGGAGAGGGTTAGGCCCAGTAGATAAAACTCATATCCATATCGAGATGGTAAACAGATAATTACCATAAAACTTTCCGTTTCCAATTATTTACGCCGAGCCATATGTCCTATCGCCTGGAAAAACTTTTTTAATGGAAAGATTTGAAACTTTAGGTAATCTTCCACTGCACCACGGGAACACTAATAAGAAATCCTTAAATTAATAAGGAACATCCTTTTTCTAGATCATTCCTTGTTCCGATTTCATTTAAAATACCTCCCATGACATCTGAAAGTCACTTCTACTCTGACCGTTACGTTTAAGAGTTGTCTATATACGAATAAATATCTTTGTCAAATAGAACTATTCATTCCAAAAAATTAGAAATCCTTGTTTTAAATACAAATACAAGAATTCAACAGGCCGAATTTTTAAGTTATTTAGAAACCATCGCGAATTTAACCTCGCATAAATATTTTTGCGTAACAGATCGATGATTAGAAATAATAATTCGTATTATATTAGACGATTATCAGTGTATGTAATTTAAAAAAGAATATTTATTTTTTGGGACGAGAAAAACTTACAAACGTAAATGGATTATATTCTAAATCAATTATTTCCTAAATAAAAATGAAATAACTCAAGTGAAACTTCTATACGAGAACAGGAGTAAGAATTCAAGGTTGAATAGATATTTTTTTTTTTTATGGTTACTGGGTTACGTTATTTGGAAGGTAAAACAGATTATTATTATTATTTTTTTTTATTTTATTATTTCTCTCCGATTTCTCGGGCATATTAGCATATCAGACAGGACTCCTGCCAGGTCTGACAGTTTTAATCTCCTGAATTTAGGAAGGCTCTGATTATGTTGCATGTTTTTAATATAATCGCCTTTCGTATTTCTTGGTGTATATTTGGGTCTAGTTGTAGTTGTGTGAGATGTGATTTAAAATTATTCGGTGTAATATCTGTTGCTGATATGATGAAAGGGATGATGTAAAGGTTTTTTTGTTTCCATATTCTGTGTATTTTTTGTGCAAGTGGTGTGTATTTTTCTATTTTTTCTCTGTATTTCTGTGGGATGTTGATGTCGTTTGGTATTGGAATGTCTATTAGGTATGATGTCTTGTCTTCTTTGTTTGTAAATGTGATGTCCGGTCTGTTGTATTTTATTGTTTTGTCTGTGTTTAATGTTGTGTCCCAGTATAGTTTGTACTTTTCGCTATCTATTATTGTTGTTGGTGTATATTTGTAGTATGGTGTTGTAGTGTTCTCCAGTTTGTATTTGTTCACTATTGCTTTATGTATGATTTTTGCTGCCATGTTGTGTCTTTCCGTATATTCGGTATTTGCTAGTATTTTACAACCCCCTGTTATGTGTTCTATTGTTTCGGCTACTAATTTACATTTCCGGCATTTATCATCTTGTATGTTTATATCTTTTATTATGTATTTGAGGTAGTTTTTCGTTAAGATTACCTGATCTTGAATTGCGATTAGGAATCCTTCGGTTTCTGGGAATAGGTTTTTTTAGCCATTCGTATGTGTCGTTTTTGTTTATATTCTCGACTGTAGTGGTGTAGTAGTGTTTTCCGTGTAATTGTTTTATGGCCCATGCGTTTATTTTGCTTTGTGTATGGTCTATGTCGTTATAGTTATCTATGTCTGTATTGCTTCTCGATAGATTTAGTGGTGTGTGATTTTTGTCGGCTTTCGTTATTGCTTTATGTAGCTGTGTTTCTTTTGTGTGGAAGTATTTGCGAAGATTTTTTATTTGTCTATTGTGTAACGCTTTTATGTCCGTTATTCTCCTACCACCTTCTTCTCTACTTATTGTTAATTTGTCTACACATGATTTCGGGTGTAGCTTTAGTGACTTTGTCAGGTGTGTTCTTGTTATTCTATTAGTGTCACCTAAGTCTGTGTTTGACCAATTGATTATTCCGAAGGAATATGTAAGGACTGTTATTGCGTATGTGTTTATTGCTTTGACGAGATTTTTTGAATTTAGTTTGGTTTTAAGTATTTTTGTGAGTCTTTGTTTGTATTGTTTTTGTAAGTATTTTTTAATTTCTGTGTGGTTTATCTTAGTATTTTGTTCAAAGCCGAGGTATTTGTATGTTTCGTGTTTTTCTAAGTTTTTTAGTGTTTCATTTTGTAATGTTCTTTGCGTATCGTCTGTGATCCATTGTCCTCTTTCAGTATGTGTTGTCTTACATTTCTCTATTCCGAATTGCATTTTTATGTCAGATGTGAAATTTTCTGTGATTCTTAAAAGCGTATTTAATTGTGTTCCAGTTGCTGCATATAGTTTTATGTCATCTACATACATTAAGTGGTTTATTGTGTACTGCGTTTGTCTGTTATTTCTGATTTGATATCCATATTTAGTTTTGTTTAATATTGTAGATAATGGGTTTAGGCACATGTTGAACCATAGGGCACTTAATGTATCTCCTGGGAAGATGCCCTTTCTAATTTTTATTTCTTCCGTTTTTATGGTATCCGTTGGTGTTTTTAATAAATATAATTCTGGTTCTCCATGTTGACATGGTATGTTTTAGGAATTGTGGTGTACGTTTATTTACTTTGTATATTTTCAGGATTTCTAATAGCCATGTGTGTGGTACTGAGTCAAAGGCTTTCTTGTAACCAATATAGCATGTGTGTAGGTTTCGTTTCTGCTTTCTTGCTTGGTTCATTATTATACTATCTATGATGAGTTGTTCTTTACATCCTTGACTATTTCTTCTGCATCCTTTTTGTTCTTCTGAAATTATATTGTTTTTTGTGAGGTGTGTATCGATTTGCCGGCATATTTTACTTATTATTATTTTGTATAATGTTGGTAGGCACGTAATTGGTCTATAGTTTGCTGGGTTTTCAGTGTTTTGATTTTTGGGTTTAGTAAAAGTGATCCCTTCGGTTAGGAAATTCGGGAGTTCTTGAGGGTCCTCTATTATTTTATTTATCTGCTGTGTTAGGTATGGGTGTGTAGTTGTAAATTTCTTGTACCAGTAGTTTTGTATGTGATCTGGTCCTGGGTGTTTCCAGTTATGTGTGCTGCGTATTGTCTTTTTTTAGCTCGTCTTCTGTTATTTTGTATTCGGCTTGTTCTGGCATGTCTTCATATTTCTGTTTCTCGTCTGTTATCCATGTTGCATGTGTGTTGTGTTCTGTTGTGTTTGACCATATCTGTGTCCAGAAAGTGGTTATTTCTTTTATAGTTGGTTATATAGGTCCTATTTCTTGTTCTGTGTTTAGTTTTCTGTTCAATGTTCTTTCACTGTTAAGAATGTTCTGTTTTCGATTTTCTTCTTATATGATTCGTTATATCTTTTAAGTCTTGCTGCATATACGGCAAGTTTTTGTTTGAGTGTGTCCAGCAGCTGGGTAACTGTATAATTGTTATTATTTATGTAGGAGTTATTATTTTGTCAAAAAATTTTATTTTGCTTATTCCTTCGATTAATTACTAGATTTAACATTATTTTAACGAAATCTGTTTGGTTTTTTAATTTCAGATGATCCAGTTCCGATATATAGTGGTCACCGCAAAACGTCTTTTTTGAGAGGAGCTCCTGGAGATCAGCTGTAGCTCTTTTTCAAATAAATATTTTTACTAGTACTAAGTCTTAAAATACAGTTAAAAGATACCATAATATGTGTATAAATTTTTGGATCAATAAATTTAAAAGGTTTCTCAGAAAAAATTCTGGAAAATTCACTTTTTTTCGGCCGTCTAACTGTATATAACCCTTTAAGGATTTCAACATTAGAGTTGACAGACGACGAGTCCCAGAGTTGGATACCATTGGTCCTTCATATATTTGACATTTTTTTTTATAAGAAGCATAGACAAATATTCGATAAGAAATTAAATGTTAGGATGTCTAAAATATTTCAGATTGTTATTAAAAAAAAGAAAAGAAATGATGACTAACTAAAGGATGATTTGAAGAAAAATATTCATTCATGGATATAAACAAAGTAATAGAAAATGTAAAATGTTCTATTTTTAATAAATAAATTTACCATGGTTATTATGAAGGTATTAAAATTTTTTTTTTTTTTTTAATAACTATCCCTGGTTTTTTTTCTTTGAATTTGTTAATAAAGTAATGGCAAACTTTTCATCGGCAATATACACCTTCTCTTTTTCACTCTCGTTTATTATTATTTTCTAGTATTATTCGTATAAATAATACTATCGTATTATTATTTTCAATCAAGTCAAGGAAAAAAGGTTTTACAAATTTTTTATTTTCATGTATTTATTTCGATTCACACCGATGCACATGGATGCACATGTATGTATTTCAACGAACGTAATTGATTTTCAATCAACAGACGTTAATCGACTTATCCTGTCAATATTTAAGTTTTTCCTTTAATAAAAATCACCCGAATTCTGATACGAAAAATTGAATTTTCAAAAATATATTCCTAAAATAAATAGAAATAAATACGAATTACGAATTTCATGAGCAAAACTCAAATATTTTCCATAATGTTCTTCTTTGATACGCATGCTACAACTTGTGACAGTTGTTATCAAATACAATTTCAAATTAGGTCATTTAAGAGACCATCTCAGTGTAAATTTAAAAAAAAATCGATTTTTTTTGGGTCTCATTTTGAAGTACATATAGTTGTGCGTGTTCTGTACAATTTTCAAATTTCAATTCGAATTATTACAGTCGCTACAACCTTTTTTGGAAAAAGAGATTGGAGCGTAAATTGACACGCGCTAAACTTTAAACGCGTTTTTCTCAAAATGCCCTTTTTACAAACGGTGTCATCTCTCAGAGGGAGAGTTTTCGAGCTATCGACTTGAAATTTTTACGGAATTTTTGTTACTTTATTCTNTCCTGGCGGATCACTCCCGTTTTAGCCACGCAGATTGCTGCCATTTTGGCGGCATCGCTGAGCCATGTGGGAGGCTTGTGGTTCGCGTACTGCTCACTCATGAGCGCTATGTCCACCCCTCTTTCGTACAGCATTTGCGGTAGGAGGGCGTCAGCGTCTTTGGCCCCGTTCATGTTTCCTTGGAGGACTCTGGGCATTATCTCTGGCTTCTTTTTCTTCTGTCCAAGACCTGTCTGAAGGCCCTGCATGCTCCTGATCCGGGAACATGTTTTACGTCCCCTCCTGTTTGTAATCCGCTGCAGAGCACACATCTTGGATCCGTGCTGCAGTCTTTGGCCCTATGGTCCTCCCTGCCGCATCTGTAGCAGAGGTGTGTTCGATCCAGGCCCTTACAGTCGTGTCTGGTGTGCCCGTAGCCCAGGCATTTATAGCACCTTTGTATGACAATTCTTCTTCTAAGCCGGCATCTGATCCTGCCGACCACTACTACTCCCTTCTTTAAGAGGGACAGGGCTCCAGTCTCATTCATTTCAGCCAGAGCCATTCTCTCCTGTCGTCGGTTCGGAGGCAGCATCGTCACCTTTAGCTCGCCGAGCTCGTCTGGGTTTTCGGTCGCCTTTTGTATGGCGTTGCGGACTTCCTCTTCCTGGGCGATGGCTTCGAGGTTGAGAATCTCCAGGGTCATCCTTGGCTTCCTCGATTGGACTTTTCCTGCCGCTCCTATCGCCGTTGAGATGGCCTGCGTTAGAGGTTCCTTGTTCTTAGTGCTCTTGGACAGCTCAACTAGGATGCAACCAGCTTTTGTGCTGCGGATCCTCGTAACATCTGCTCCGCATTCTTTGGGGTTAACACTGTTGCGGAATGCTCCTAGCACTTCCGCGTATGTTTTCCCTTCCGCTGGCTTGATGAGGATG